>JAXGGA010007090.1:0-65027 GCA_038373865.1 Uloborus plumipes
TCGTTTACATCCCATTGCTTACACCACAGACATGAAGCAAGCGTTCTTACAAATATCTCTTAATGAAGAGGATAGAGATGTAACTCGTTTCTTGTTTACTGATGTCCCTTCTGACCAATCTATTCCACCTCAGATTTATAAGTTTACTGGGGTTCTCTTAGGTATAACTAGCAGTCCATTTTTGTTGGCCGGAATTTTGAAATATCATCTCAAACAGTACACTGACAAATATCCGGTGACTACAAAATTTTTGAACGATAATATTTATGTCGATGATGTTATCGGAAGTGATGTGTCTGTAGAAGAAGCCTTATCCCGCACGTTAGAGTCTATAGACATTTTTGAAGATGCCAGTTTGTCATTACACAAGTGGCGCACTAATTCAATGACCCTAAGTGAACTGTGGAAGGAATTTGGGGTTATTTCTAGCGATAGTTCCGAACCCTTTAGAGAAGGAAATGTAAGTTACAAAGTTCTAGGAATAGCGTGGGACAACTTGAAGGACATTCTTTATTTTGATGTCGAGGAGTTAGTCAAGTTTGTTTCGAAACGGATTGACACTAAAAGATACATAATCCAGGTTTTAGGACGCATTTTTGACCCTATCGGAATTTTAGGTCCTTTCACAGTGAGGAATAAATGTTTGATGCAAAAAATTTGGGCTTTAGGTTTTGACTGGGATGATAAATAACCCGAAGATTTGAGTTTGTTATGGAGAAACTGGTGCGGCAAAAACTAAACTACTAAAAAAACGCGCTACTTCCTAGTCGGCAGCACTGATGTATAGCTACCGTTCATATCTGACAAGTGAACTTTATAACAACGGTATTTCTCAATTTTTGTCTTTACACCACCAAACAGCGAATGGCTTAGTTCTTCTTCTATTTGCGCTTTAAATCCCATTTCTGCAGCTGTAGATTTTGGGATATATGAGAACTGTGAATCTGTATCAATAATGGCACGAATGTTTCGTTTTTCATTTTTTCCAATTAATTTTACAACTAGGGTTTGTAAGAAAACCTCTTTCGAAGTCATGGAATGTAACGCATCAACATTTTTCTCTAATTCATCACCTTCAGAATTTTCTCTAATATCATTTCTCTTAATATTGGGACACATTATCTCATGATGACGTCTTGAACAGATGCCGCATTTTATGAAGCTTCTACAATTATTGGCTCAATGTCCTTTATTAAAGCAAACGAAACAGCAACCTAGTTTCCTGAGGAAATCTCTTTTTTGATTCATTTGTTTCATCTTAAATCCCTCACAATCTGGTAATCAATGCTTATCGTTTTCATAGAAAAAACATTTACCTTTCTTTATTCTTGTTTTATTCAACAATTCGGACGCAGTTGAAGGTCGATTTTTGCTAGTTTTATGCGATATTTCTTGTGAATCGCGTTTACTATATGCGTAGGCCCCAAAGCAGAATACTTAGTGATGTTCTGCGACGCAAAATTATTTGCCCAAAATTGTTCTGCAAGATAGATTTATACATTATATATTTACTGTCAAAATGTTACCAAAAAGTGTTTTCTCATTTTTACATATAACGTACTGCAATTTAGAATTTAATGAAACGCAACCAAGTTGAAATTTATATACATACACACACGATCCTATCGGAATTTTAGGTCCTTTCACAGTGAGGATTAAATGTTTGATGCAAAAAATTTGGACTTCAGGTTTAGACTGGGATGATAAACTACCCGAAGATTTGAGTTTGTTATGGAGAAACTGGTGCGACGAAGTTTCACAATTGACGGACATTTCTATTCCTCGCCACTACCTTTCCGGAACCCCAGATGGCAAAATTAAAGATCTCGAATTGCATTTCTTTTGTGATGCAAGTATGAAAGCTTTTGGAACTGTGGCCTATTTGCGTGTAACAACTGAAAACGAAAATGTTCGAACGGCATTTGTAGCTTCGAAAAATAGAGTTGCTCCAATGAAATCTCTTACATTGCCTCGACTAGAGCTCATGGCTGCGTTACTCTCGGCAAAATTAAGTTATAATGTTTTGAAAGCCTTGAAACGTGACATTTCGTGTTATTTCTGGTCTGACTCGAAGATAACCATTTTTTGGATAAAAGGAATTCCTGAAAAGTTCAAGATGTTTGTGAAGAATCGGGTTGAAGAAATTCGAAAATTGACTTCCCCTTCAGACTGGTTCTACTGTCCAGGAAAGGTCAATCCCTCAGATGCCTTGTCCAGAGGAACTAAGGCTTCCAAATTGCTAGAAGATCCAACCTGGCTGCTGGGACCGCAGTGGCTAAGAAATCCTCCGGAATATTGGCCGAAGTCCGAAAATAATGAAGAAATATGTTCAGAGGAATTGGAATACAGAAAGACATCACATGATATTCTCCAATGTGAATGTATTATTGAAGAAAAGGAAAATCCTATTAACATTACTAAATTTAGTAATATGGAGAAGTTAGTAAGAGTTACAGCTTGGGTGAAGAAGTCCATCATGAAATTTAAAAAGATTTCTAACATATGCGAAACACTGACGACTGAAGAATTATTAGAAGCTGAGAATCATCTTATAAGGCTAGAACAGAAGACATTCTTTAAAGAAGAATATGAATCTTTGAAAAATGGAAATCCAGTTCAAAAGAATTCTGATTTGTTTAATTTTTTACCATTCATGGACGAAAATGAAATCGTCAGGCTAGGTGGAAGATTGGAATTTGCTGAGCTATCTGCAGAAGAAAAACATCCCATCATTCTTCCAAAACAGTCCTGGATAACAACTTTAATCACGAGACGAGAACATGAGAAATTGATGCACGGTGGAACAGCTTGCACACTAGCTAGGATTAGAAAACGTTTTTGGATTCCAAAAGGACGGCAATTGGTAAAGAGCGTCATCAAGAAGTGTCTGATTTGCCAAAAATATCTTGCGAAGGCTGGTAATCAAGTTACAGCTCCTTTACCATTTGACAGAAGTAACACGTCACCACCTTTCTCAATTTGTGGGTTAGATTTTATAGGGCCAATTTATGTGAAAAATTTTAAAGAAGTTCAGAAGTCCTATATAGTTTTGTTTACATGTGCGATCACAAGATCTATTCACCTCGAACTCGTAAGTGATATGACTACTGACTCCTTCTTATTGGCACTTCGGAGATTTTTAGCAAGAAGAGGGAACTGTAAAATAATATATTCAGATAATGCGAAAACCTTCAAAAGGGCTAAAAAGGAAATTGAAGATTTATCGAAAATTATCTCAGACAAATTGCTTTTGGAATTTCTCACTAAAGAACGAATAGTCTGGAAAAATATCGTTGAAAGAGCCGCATGGTGGGGAGGGTTTTACGAGCGTTTGGTGAAATCTGTTAAAGATTGCCTGCGGAAATGTATAGGGAAAGCTTTGTTGAAATTTGAAGAGATGTCAACCTTGCTTGCCGAAGTGGAAACTGTCCTCAACATGCGACCTCTTACTTACGTCTATAATGAAAATAATGAACCGATGCCTTTAACACCCATGCATTTCTTGAATTTCGGTCGTGAACCCCAGTATCCTATTCATTTTGCCGAAATAGTAGAAAATGAGTCTAAACGATCTTCACTCCTAAAACGGAAAAAATATCAATCTCTTCTTCTTAAACAGTTATGGATAAAATGGAAACAGCAATATTTACTTGATCTTAGAACAGCTCACTCTTTGGATAACCCAAACAAACAACCGGCACTTAAAATAGGAGATGTTGTTCTTGTCGAAGGTGATTCCAAAAATAAGCTACTTTGGAAACTAGGAAAAATTGAAAAAGTATTTCTCGGACGGGATAGCAATGTACGCTCATACGAAGTTAAAACATCATCCGGACTTTTACGTAGAACAATTCAGCATTTGTATCCCTTGGAAGCCTGATGGTTATTAGAACTGGACTTTATGAACTAGTTCAAAATTAACTTTTATTATTTATGTTGATAAGTTTCACTAATTTGAAATTGGTTTGATTTTTGCATATTTATTGATTGATATTTGTATTTTTTGAATTTACTATTTGTAATTTATGTATCAGTTGAAGTAATTGATGAACTCTTTTTGGAGTTCATGGTGGGGAGTGTGTGGAAAATTTATTAGATTTAGAATGGCAACAGTCCACATGCTCCCGACCGCGAGCTCCTAAAGGAGACACACATTTTTAGATACCACTGAACTTTCGATAGAAGCGTGCAGCTTTTTAGATGTAACTGATTGTTACCCATCGATGTCCCATTTCTTGTTTCGAATGATGAAGTTTTCTCTGTAAAAATGTACATAGTTTTTCAAATTAAACAGTTCCTTTTTTAAGTTTTAAGTTTATTTTTTCGTGGAATTAGAACTTCGAAGTTTTGCACGCCAGTTTTTCTTCAATCGGAAGGATATCGTTTTTCGATGGAAATATAGCTTATCTTATTTTAATCGGGAAAGTTGATCGGAAGGATATCATTTTCCGATGGAATTTTGCTCATCTTATTTTCATCGGGAAAGTTGATCCGAAAGATATCGCTTTCCGATGAAAAGTAGCTCATTGAAAACCGTGCTCGGATACTGATCGGAACGATATCGTCGTGCATTACGGGATCAGTTTACGAGGAGTTAGTTGATCGGCCGAGCAAAATCCGATGAGTTGATGCTACTTGGGTTACCTTCAATTCAGTGACTTTCGACCAAAAATATCCATTTTGGTAAAGTAGCGAATATTTTCATTTCATTAGGCGCCAAGGAGCTGGATGGGGTGATGAGGATGGATGCGAAGTCTCTGTCCTCCAGTACGCATTTATTTCCAGTTGGATTTGATTTTCCTGTTTATGAGTTTGATTTTTAGACGATTTTGGACAAATTTTTAAAATACTATTGTCGTTCCAGATGACATCAGCTTATGTGAAAAGGACAAATAAAATAGAGGCCCCCGTGAAGAAGAGCTAAAAATAGCTCGGAAAGCAAGTGAAGAGAGTTAAGACGAGAGCACTTGGTTAGTAAACGGTAAAAGTCGTCTACCATAAGTTGGATTTTTTAGTAAGATCTCGTTACAAAAAGAGTCTTGTGGATTTGAGAATTGACTGAGAAAGGGGATAAAGTTCACTCTAAATGATGAATAATTAGGGCAGTCAAAGAGCATGTGTATGATGAGGTTCTCAGTGATCTTGCGGTTATCGCAGTTGGGGCTAGTTGCTTTCCTCATCTTGAAAAGTTTATCCTTAGTTAGGAGCGAGTTTGTAATAATCGGTTAAGTGTAACTTCGTTTTTTCTGTTTGCTATCCACTGTATTTGATTATTGATAGGAAGTGATCTATTTTTGAAGTTGTTATAGTACTTTGAGTTTTGCCACGTTGTTAATTGATTTTTATTCCTTTCCGTCTTGATGAATTTCTTGATATCCTTGAAGGTGCAAATGGGAAGTATCGGGGTATTTGGTTTGTTTTCCGCACTTTTGGCAAGCTTGTCTGCCTTCTCATTTTCGGGTATTCCAACATGAGCCGAAACCCAATATAGTTGAATGATATTTTGCATTGCGAACTTTTGCAATTGAAGTCGAGTTGTCGTTGTAATCAGGTCTTCATTTTGTTTTGTGTTATTTAGAGCTTTTAGTGCACTTAAGCTGTCTGAAAGGATAATATCCGGTTGGTTCTTATCAAGGAGGAATTTAGCAGTATACCATATTGCCGACATTTTGGCGGTGAATATAGAGCAGCATGGAAGGACTTTGAGACTTCGTTCTATCTTAGCGGATTGGTTGTATATGCCTATTGCTACATTGTTGAGTTTTGAACCGTCTGTTGCCCAGATTTGATAATTTTTTTTTCGATTCCTTGAAAATTTGGAAAAAGGTGTTTATTATAGGTTTGATTTTTGTCGTTTTGAAATAGCTCGTTGTCTTTTGAGATCTTGAGATTTTTGCTGAATGTCGTTACAGTTGGGTTTTCATTTAGGATAAGGTTGATATTTAGGCAGTTTGTTCTGGTGATGTCTTCAAATCTGAGTCGGATATTTTTCTCAATTTCATTTTCCCTATTACCCGTCCAGGGACGGATGGTGCATCTATATGTTTTATTCCTTTTAAAAAGTTGTTCGCATAGGAATTGAATAGATTTGAAGTGTATTCTGTCTTGAGTTAGGTCTATTTTAGTTTGATATCGGATGAAGTCATTTGGCGCGAAGTTGTATTCCCAATCCACTGCGTATACCCGCGTTTATTATCGTGTCTACGTTCTTGTAATTCTGTTTGGTATCTTTTGTTCGGATGATTATACCATAATCCAGTTGTGGGACTAAGACTTGTTTGATATTTTTGATTAAACAATTATTGTTAAGACTCGTATTTCTGTTGCTGAGCCATTTCAAGGCGTTTAACGTTTTGCTTGTTTTCTGTTCTAAATATTCTTTATGTTTATTCCATTTGAGGTTGTTTTGCCAGATGACTCCTAAAATTCTGTGGTGCGCGTTCTAGGGAATTATTTCATTGTTTAGGGAAAACGTTTTATTATTCTTATCTTTTTTGGGGGAGAAGTCAATCAGGCTCGATTTCTGAGTGGATATTGGCATTTCATTGATCATTGTCCATGTTTGGAATTGGCTGAGGCATTTAGCAATGAATTCTTCCGCTAATTCTCTTTTTTTGTAACGTATTATGAAAATAACATCATCTGCGTATGTAAAGATTTTGGCGTTTGTAACATATTGACCTAAGTCAGAGAGATATAAATTAAAGAGCAGAGGAGACAGAATGGACCCTTGTGGCAGCCCACAGTGAGCTTTCATTGTATTAGAATTTGTTCCCTTCCATTGTACAAATATTTGCCTTTCAGTTAAGAATTCTTTAATCCAATGGACTAGTTTGGGGTCTAGTTTTAGGTCAGTTAGCTTTTGAATTAAGTTCTTTATTTTAACGTTGTCGTAGGCTCCTTTTAGGTCGACACTAATGGCATAAGCATAGTTTTTCCTTCTTCTCCCAGCTTCTATATACTTCAGTAAATCATATAGGTATTCGTCCGTGCCTCTTTCAGCCGTGAAGCCATAGGCATACTCAGGCATTATTTTGTGTTTTACTATCCATGGGTTAATTCGATTCAGTAGAATTTTTTCAAGGATCTTGGCGGAGGTTTGGGTTAGTGCAATCGGCCTGTAATTGTCAACGTGCTTGGGGTTTTTGGAGTCTTTTTTTATCGGAATTAATTTCGCAGTTTTCCATGCACTGGGTATGAGACCCGACTTTATGCTTTTGTTAAAAATTCCCCTCAAGAAATGTTTACCATTGTCCGGAAGGGATTTTATAGCTTTAATTGTGATTCCGTCGGAGCCAGGGCTTTTATTTTTTATGTATTTCAGTGCGTTGTTAAATTCTTCTGCGGAGATTTCAGCTGTTAGGTAATCAGTAGTATCTGAATCTTTTATCGGTGGGGACGAATTCTCCTCAATTCTGTTGACAAAATGCTCGGCGAAAATATTCGCTTGTTCCTCCTTATCTATTATATAATTTCCATTAACTTCCAAGATAAGATTACTGTCATTAATTTCCTTACCTAGGACTTGTTTAATTTTTTTGAGTGAGCTGAAGATTTCTTTGGAGTTTTTAATATTGAAATTTTGTTTCCCACAAAAGGATTTTTTTGCCCTTTTTATTGCTAATTTAAACATGGCTGTAGCTTTTTTAAGTTTTATCCAGTTTTCCATGTTTGGCGAATTTTTTAAGTCCTTTTGACATTGGTTTCTTAGCGCTTTCTTTTTTGTACATTCTAAATTGAACCACTTTAACTCCAGGTTTTTATCTTTGTATTTGATGGTTTTAGTTTCAGCTAATTCTGCCTCTTTCATAATTTTTGTCAGATCTGTCGATTGTTGATTTAAGTCTCCTTGTAAAGGAATTTCCGTGAGTTTCTTTTGTATAATGTTTGCCGTTTGTGCCCAGTTTGTGTAGGTTTTAGTCGTAATCTTAGTGTTGTTTGTATAGTCCATTTTTATGATAGCTGGAAAGTGGTCGCTTTGGCCTCGTTCGTCAAGTCTTTCCCATGAAAAGGATAGTGCTATCTCCTTACTGACTGCGGTTAGGTCTAGTATTCCGTCTTCTTTTCCTTTGTTAACTCTAGTGGGGGATTTGTTGTTTAAGACTATTAAGTTCGAGTTTTCAACCATCTTGCGAATTTTGTGCCACTGGGAGAGGTAATTCTGTCCCCAAGTACTTTGCTTCTTGCGTTAAAATCACCGGTGAACGCGGACTTATCATTTTCTAAAAGTTTCAATTCCTCGAGAACGGAGTCGTTTATTGGGCCCGGTGCCCTGTAACAATTAATGGCATTAAAGGTGGTTTTCCTAAAAACGCTAGATATAGCTAAAAGTTCTAACCCAGTAGAAGAAATGCTTGAAATAATATATGATGGAATATCCTTACGAACATACAGATTCCGCCTCCCTTGTGAGGGAAAACCTTTTCGACTCCGTAACAAACATAATTAAATAAGGCAGGTAGCTTACCTATTGGTAACCAAGTCTCTTGGATGCATATGACAATAGGGTTAGTCCAAGCTACAAAAAACTTTAGGAAGTCCAGATTAGCGAAAAGACCACGGATATTCCAGGAAAATAAGAAGGGCGCACCGGGAAGGACACGCGAAGGCGCGTTAGAATTCATCGTCCATTGCAACAATGTGAGGAGCAGGCTCCTTAGTACCACTAGCGTGGTTGTAGGTGAAGGGCAGTGGGCTGGGCGGGAAGCCGTAAGAATTTCCTTCAATGCTAGCTACCTTGGATTTTATTTGGCTAAGTTCAAGTTCGATGTTTCTGAACCAGTTATTACTTAATTGCTCCTTTAATAGGTTCAATTCTGCAACTACTTTAGTTAATGTTTCTGTGAGTTTTTCAATTTCTTTATTCTTCTCCGCAACTATCGTTTCCAGTTTTTAGATTCTAGAGGATTCTTCCGTTGGTACCGGTTGAGTTTTATTTTTATCATTAGAGCTTGACAAATTTCCGGCCACTACCTTTGCCTAGTTTTTACTCGTTTCTGGGGTTGAGTTGGTCAGTTTTTTTTTTTTTTTTTTGTTGCTTTTTGGTAGTGAGGACAGCTTTTACTAGTGCTACTGTGGGTTCTCTCCACAATGAATGCATTTAGGGGTTGCTTCACATGTCTCATGATTCTCCCCGCAATTGGGGCATCTGGTTTGACTTTTACAGTACCGCTTGATGTGACCAAATCTTAAACAATTATAGCAAACTTTTGGCTGCTCAATATATTTTTCAAGTCTGTACTTGATTCGGCCGATGTATGGGTTCTTTCAGTTTTCCCAAGTTCCTTAAGCAGACAGTTGTAGTGGGTTCCTTCGACTCACGCTTTGTGAACCGAATCAGAGTCCACACGTCTATTTCTTCTTCTTTCAGTTTTTTTGCTACGTATTCCAGTCCAATGTCTATGTTGACTCCTTTTATTACATACTTGGTTATTAGGGGTTCTTCAATAATCCGCGCACTAACTTCTATGTCGTTGAATGATTTTATCTTCATAAGATTATTGGCCGTATCAATATCTCTTGTACAAACCACGATATTTTGGCTACGCGTTATTTGTACTATGTCCTCTTTGTTAGTTATCTTTTCAATTTCCTCATGAAATTTTTTTGTCTTGAAAGATACTATTTGGTTGTTGATTCCAGACAATACAATCTTAGCCTCTTTATTATTCAACCGCGACGAGATGGCCGGTGTCAATCAAATGAGAAAACGTGTCTATTCCTTAAAATAGGTAGAGAAGGAAGAAACTCCAGTGTGCCATATTTGCAAGTTTAGCGACATTTTGGCGAATTGATAAGTTTTATGAAATATTAAATAGTTCTTCGAGCCACACCTGCATTTGGCGAGGAAGTGAAAACAAGTCTTTGCTTTCTTTATTGCAACCCTTATGTTACCATTTTGTTTTTAAATTTAAATGAAAAGTTGGAGGCGCTGCAGTCAATGGCCAATGACTGCGGAAAGATATAAAACCAAGACCCACCTACTTTCTTGTATCCAATGAGAAATCTTTCTCGATTGTGCAAAAATGAAAATAGGTTCCTCTTTGACTAATTTCTCAAATTGGGAGACCAATTAAAGGTAAGCAAGGTGACGTATTCAAGCTTTATAACCAATGCCGCAATTGTGAATCCCATTCCTCAATTTTCATCTGCGTATCACCCCTTCCTAAAAATGGACAATCCTGAAAAAAGGAGGAGTCATAGGCCATCTCTGCGAAGTTGAATAATAGTTCCGTTATTGAATGCCTTCTCTAATTTTTCACTGACTGTTAAGTTAGTATCCCAGACATTTTCGTTGGTTTTAATCGTTTTATCTTTAGGACTAAGCGATGTACTGTCCTCGTCGCTGTTACGTTTTGGGGGCCCCATTCAGAAAGAGTGGAAACCTCATTTGGAGGCCACAAAATAAGAGAAAAAGTGCAGCTAATCTATAGCTAAAGCACAAAGCAAAGACCACAAATTGAAAAACTAGCGAGAAAAAACTAAGAACTTTTGAGACACCCTGCACATTAGACACCACGCGTCAAACCGTCTTCCTCGTAACCCTTGTCGCCGTTCTTGATTCTCAATAAACACCGCCAGCGAATATTTTAAAACAATTATTATTTATAATTTTACAAATAATTAAAGTTAAAAGGATACCTTCGAACGATAGTTTTACACTTAAAGATATCTATAAAAATTGAAAATAACCAAACGCATCAGGTGGGAAAAAATTATATTCAGTGTTTTGGCTCTCCTGAAAAGTGCCAATTTTCACATTCGTAATTTTAGCATGGTGCCGACGATATTATTATTTACAGTGTGATCATCATGCATAACTGCTAGTATCTTTCTGCAGGAAAATTAATTCAATGCCTTTGTATGATGAAAGATTTTCTGGTTATGGAATGAATAAAGTAACTCACATTACAGAACTATTTGCTTCCAAGTAAGTTTCATTTTGCTTCAAATAATGATTAAGTGTTTGGATTATTTTTCCATCACTATTTCAGTTGATATTCTTACAAAATAAAATTAATTATATTACTTTTGTTCTTTATAATACAACATCTGCAATAATTTTTATTTCTAAAATGTTGACTCTAATTAGGTTATCTTAGAGTTTTGCTTGGAAAAAGTAAGAATATTATTGGAATTTATTTTGTTGTTGTTTTTTAGCTTCAAAATGGTAAGAATCAACTTGGGAATATTGTTTAACCCTTCGTGTCCCAAATTAAGTTAGCAATGAATTTTTGTATTTTTTTTAGTCGAAAATACCTCAAAAACACGCATAACAAGTTTAAAAAAATTTAAATTTTTAAGAACTATGGCCCCCTACGCCTTAGGGTCCTTAAGAAAACTTTCCGATCGCAGATACCGTCTGTCGACCTCTCAGCAAAGTACAAGGAGTGGTTCTTTCAAGTACCTGCATGATTCCAGCCATTTAGGATTCATAATATCAAAATAATGTAATCGGGGCATAAAGGGTTAAGCATATCTCCAACGACCGGAATTTGAACAAGACTAAAGAGCTGTCGTAGGTAAAAGGGAAAATACTCCGAATCAAGAGGCCGTTTTTCCCAACTCTGCACCCCTCTCTCTGACCCTTCCTAACATCAATCAACTTTTTAGCTTTCTTGAAATACAGGGTGGTTATAAATTAACGTGAGGTGTTTGGAGCCCTCTAGCGAAGCATTGTCATATTTCATGGGTGCGCATATTAGACAATGGGATTTCGATTTCCGAAATAAAAAAAAATATTTTAAAAAATTGCCACCAGGGGGAATTTGGCGCTGTAAAAGTGTATTACTGTTAATATCGCAAATTTTATTTAAAAACGCAAATTTTATTTGCTGTACGAATCAATTTCGCTGAGAGAAAATGATTGTTAGCTGCACATAAGGTTTAATATGATCGCCGTAGAATTTCCTATTAAAAAAAATGTCACCTCGAAGAAAATAGCGGTGGAGTTAACCAAATAGAATGCAGTAATTTGCATAAATGCATTGCATTTAGTGGTCATCAGTATAAAATGACGGACTGAGAGAATTCTCATCAGTCTGAGCCCAGAGAGTTGCCTTTTGATGACTCTTACCTTGCGGGACCGCGCTGCGTTAGTGAAGCTGTATTTTCAGCTAAAATGAAAATGCCAATGCTGTGCACTAAAAAGTGTTGTTTATCAAAGAAATGTTTCTGTTATCGCGAGTTTAAAAGATATCATAACTTTAAAAGTCAGAGAAATCAATTCTCATATGTTACGAGCAGTCGTAGAAAATATTGTGCATCGTAGGCAGTTCTTGCAACTTCACAATGGTGATCATATTGAACCACATTTGTGATTTAAAATAAAGACATTTTTGCAAATAAAATGGATGTATAATTTGTCAGCAGCATTTAGTTCTTCGATAATCTGAGTTTTCACTTTTGCAGCTGCAAAATTTCCCCTGTTGGCGATTTTTTAAACTAATTTTTTTATTTCAGAAATCAAAATCTCATTGTCTGATATGTGTGCCCATGAAATTTGACAATGTTTCCTCCGGCAGTTCACGCGCTAGAGGGCTCCAAACACCTCACGTTAATTTATAACCACCCTGTACTATTGCTCAGGAAATGAATCTATTACTTTAGTTCGAAAGAGGGCCAATTGAAGTTTGTGTTTTTCTGATAAATCATGACTGGGAGCATGTCTCCTGCCCAGTATTTCTAGGCAGGATACCGTGCCAGGGGACTGTGTACTATTTTCTCTTAGTCGCGTAATATTTGCAAAATTATTGGAACAAGATTTGTTACAAAATTACCCATACATGTAGGCACAAATGATGGACATAATAAATATATGTCTCATAATTAAACTATACTTGCTTGCAACTTCTAATATGTGTGCCCATGGAATTTGACAATGTTTCCCCCGGTACTTCACGCGCTAGAGAGCTCCAAACACCTCACGTTAATTTATTACCACCCTGTATAATCAATGCCAAATATGCTAAAACAAGTTAAAAGCCGTCTAAACTGCTATATAATGAATTACCTTGATGAAAGACAAAATTAAGACCCCCAGAACCCTGGGGTTTTACTAGTCTGAACATTATAGTTTTTATACATTCCCCACCCCCCTCTGAAAGTAAATTCTGGCTGCACTTAGTTGAGCACATTACTTATATAAAAGTCTTTATGTGCAGCAAAGCCCATAAAAACAGTCCTTATGTGCATTGTTACTCAAAGTTTTGCAGAGAGTGAAATTTTGGTATGTGTAAAATAATAAATCATTTTGACTATCTGGGTAGTAAAACCTTGAGTTCGTCTAAACACCGAGAAACCATTAGAGTAATAATTAAAAAAATCTAAATAAATAGCAATTAATTTCAAAAACCAGTTAAAAGATAAAATTTCTGATTTTAAGAAAACATTCATATCTTCTCATTAAGTTAATCAATTTTGCTTACAGCAGATTTTACTGAAAGAAATATGTTTAAATATGTATATTTTAGTTTAAAATATAGTGTAACTCTTTATCTTTTTTTTTTTTTAAATAAGGGTAAAGATGCTTTTTCAAACTTTTAGAGCTTGTGTCTTGACTGCTGTTTGAAATAAAGGTTCAATTACAGACTAATTTTTGCCTGTTGCATAAGTAACTTTTTATAAACCTTAAAACTTATATTTGAGTATGATTACATTACTGGAGTTAAGCTTGTGCAAAGAAAAGTGATGTTTTGATTATTCGTCGCTTTCCTTTCTACGTTGTTTCTATCCAGTCCCTTAAACGACGTATAAATGATGCTACTCTATTATTAAGAGTCATGCTAAGCACACATTCCCCCTTTTTGAAACGAATTAATCTCTCAAAAAAGGTTAAGTTGCAATGAGTCATGGCTAAAACTGTAGATTAGCGGTCCGGTCGCCAATTCAAGGAATCAAGTCCCAGGCGCCAAAAGTAGCGACCATTGTTCATCCTCGAAGTGAATTTACATTTTTATGCCCCTTTCCTGGGTTTTCAGGTCTCTTATGTTGATTTTGTACAAATCATTTTTTATATCAAATAGTTTTAAAAAGGTACGTTTTTTACAATCGCATTTTCACATTTAAGACCTGTTTTTCATTGCCAATTCCCTAAAAGGAGTCAGAAGTTTTTGTAATAATATTTAAACCAACGCCTGTATAATTTCTCACATCTGCGGCTTTCATTTAGTTAGATATTGCCCACATTTGTATTAGGGTTGGTTGGTACGTTTTTAGGACAGTTCGTTTTTGAAATCTTGCACAAAATTATTTAAAATCGGCTTTATTAATAAACACAAGTTTGGCATTATTTCCTAAAACAATGCTTTAAATATTTTGAACGATTATATTCTTTAAACAGTGACATGGGTCACATTTTAATTTTAAGTGAGCATATCTAAAAGAGGGGTCTTACTTGATAAAGTTTGTTCAATTTTAGTATTGAATATTTTTTTTATAAGTGCATCCATTAACGAGATACACTGCGATGCAAAAGTTAAGACATAATGCAAATATGTGAATAAAAAGAAAACTATTCAACGAAATGCTTTCAAATTTCTACTGCAGGTACACAATATGGTCCCAAATACGTGTCTGGAGTTCTTATAACTATAACTAGAATCAAATTTTGGATATTACAAAAGATATTTTTTTACATTGTTGCAAAAGTTTAGACAATAGTCAGATTTTATGCAAATATCCCTTGAAATGTGATTGGGGGAGGAAAGGCGGGACTGTATTATTCGTTTATAAAGTGCAGAGATTGCTGAATAAATAATCAAAATCTCAAAATCTCTTTAGTTCTCGTGTAAAGAAGATGAGAAAGTTTGGAAGCCGAAATTTGAAAATGAACCTACTTTACTAATTTTTTGTCTTTTAAATTGGCTCTAGTATGGCAGTACATTGTTTTTTACTTTGTGGAGAGCAAATTCAGACATGCGTATCGGTCAAAAAGTCCAAGAAAAATTATATTTCTTAAGGATGAAGGAATTGAAAAAACGGCTCAGACTGACGATTCGGCCCTTAATCCTACAAAACTTCAACTTGGGTCAAAAACAGCACGTGACAGCATAAGTAGATGAACATCTGAATCGGAATGCATAAAAAAAAACAAAGAATTGTGCCTGAGCCTTTTCGAACAGAGTGTCCCAAATAAGCCAGATTTTAATGTGAAAAGCAGCATATATATCATTGTGACTAAAAAATTAATGCTACTTTCTTTGATACAAATTATTAGAATTGGGATGGCCTAGATGGATTATAATTCTTTACGCGGGACTTGAGAAATATCCAATGATCATATGCTGTGCTGCTTTTACCAATAAAATCTGACTTATTTGGGACACTCTGTCTGAAAAGGCTCAAGCACAATTCTTTGTTTTTCTTAGGCATTCCGATTCAGTTGTTCATCTACTTATGCTGACACGTGCTGTTTTTGACCCAAGTTGAAGTTTTGTAGGATTAAGGGGCGAATCGTCAGTCTGAGCCGTTTTTTCAATTCCTTCATCCTTAAGAAATATAATTTTTCTCGGACTTTTTGATTGATACGCATGTCTGAATTTGCTCTCCACAAAGTAAAAAATACTGTACTACCATACTAGAGCCGATTTAAAAGACAAAAACTTAATAAAGTAGGTTCATTTTCAAATTTCGACTTTCAAACTTTCTCATCTTCTTTACACGAGAACTAAAGAGCTTTTGAGATTTTGATTTTTTATTCAGCAATCTCTGCACTTTATAAATAAATAATACAGTCCCGCATTTCCTTCACCAAGCACATTTCAAGGGATATTTGCATAAAATCTGACTATTGTCTAAACTTTTGCAACAATGTAAAAAAATATCTTTTGTAATATCCAAAATTTGATTCTAGTTATAGTTATAAGAACTCCAGACACGTATTTGGGACCATATTGTGTACCTGCAGTAGAAATTTGAAAGCATTTCGTTGAATAGTTTTCTTTTCATTCACATATTTGCATTATGTCTAATCTTTTGCATCGCAGTGTATCTACTTACATTTAAATGTGTATGATGGAAAAATATAAAACAATTGCATTTCTGAAATTCAATAAAGCATTTAGTCATATATTTTGATTTTACATATAAATTAGTGTTGAATAAACATAATAGAGCTGATTAAGACCAATTTTAGTAAAATAGGCCCGCTTTTCGTCTTCACAGTTACTGTCTTACATAAATAGAGTGACATGCTTGAAAAATATTTCATTTTCATAACGTGTGAAAACAAACGTTATTAAATAACTAGCAAAGGATGTCGCTATCGAAAATGAAATAAAAGTAATATTTTTCTTTCAAGAATAACAATAAAAAAAATCACGGCAAAGCGAAGTTTGCCGCTAGTTGGGAAATTAGGCCCTGTTGAAAAGTATAAATATTGAGTTCCCACATCATCTGAAATAAAAAGATTGCATTTTTCGTCAGAAGCATAAAAATGAAAAATAAAAGAACTTGATAAATAAAATAATTTGAGAATTGTATTTTGGAAGCTACGGCAGGGGCGGCTCCTCACTATGGGCCGGGTGGGCCGGGCCCACCCAGAAAAATTGCAAGAAAAAAAAATACACAGTGTAACACATCGTTTTGTATCTCAGTTCAGAAACAAAAACAAAAAAAAAACATAGGGCACAAAACATTTTCAACCTTCAGCCCTCCAACCCTTTGCACATCGCAAATACAGCACAAGAAAATTTTCAAGTTCCATCGATTTCAGCGTTTCGCCGGGACCGCCGCGAAGAAAGAGAGGGGAAAAAAGAGAGCTTTGAGAACGAGTTCGGGGTTCGTTCGGGGGCCAGATCACCACGGGCCCCAACGGCTGCCAAGGCACACCTCCGCTTTCAGCCAATCGCAGTGGTTGGATTAAGAAGAGCGGTAAGCGATGACACCCCCTTGTAACAGCCGACCAGAGGGCACTTTCTCTTGGTGCCCGAAATTTCCCTTTGTCCCCAACCATAGCGGTGGAGAGGGAAGTGTTTCGTCAACTGTACACGGGCAGAGAATGTCTGGACGGTCTGGCTCCTGTTTTTGTTTTGTACATTTTTGATGAAAATAATTAAAAATCTCAATGATATCTTCTTTCTCAGTTATACATTTATGGTTCTCCCTGATGTATGGATCTTGCACTTACCACACAAGATTTCTGCTTATGCAGTTGAATTTTTACAGGTAAAACCTTCGTTTCATTAACATCTTAAAATCGTTTGCTTCAGGCCATTAAATTCTATTTTTATTTACAGAATGCACATCAGAGACTAAAAAATAGAATGGAGCGGTTTGAGTTTCTAGCTGAAGTCATGACTAAATACAAGATTGGAAACTGTAAAATATTACATGAGAAGTAAATTTATTGTATTTGTAAATAAACTTAAATCACCTGTGAATATTGTTAACTGGCTACCTTGTCTACTGGTAACACTCTGTTGTGTGGATGAAGGAGATTTCATTTTTGAATAGGTAGGATCAATAAAAGTTTTCACTACCTGTTCATCTCTCCATGAACCCTATAAATGGGTCCCTATAAAGTTGGAAAAATGCACAACAATGAAAATTTGTCTGCCACAGATTATTCTTTTGTTGGACTCACGTTCTGCGAAGCAGAAATATTTAGCGCCTTAACCATAGCAGATTTTTTTCCCTATTGCAGTACTTATGACATAAATTCATTGCCGGCATTGACCTTCAGCCTTTGACACTTCGCTTGAATTTGAGATTCTCAGTCTAGACTAGAATTAGAGATTATTTACCTCATAATTTATGAGATGAGGAACTAAATGTTCGGTATTCTGACATTCTCGCACTCGTAAAATATTAACACCTGGTGTAAAAAGACGTTACTCTGACAATATCAGAAGCATAAACAATGATTTCCAACAGTTAGAAATCCACGGAGTTCAACTTTGAACTGTACCGTCGAGCTGAGCTTGGAAACCTGCAGTTTGCGAACCGCATATGGCTCATTCGAATTATGCTTGGACTCTATAGTATTTTAATAAATTTAAAATAATAAAAAATCTGCAAGAGTGCCATTTGTCAATATTTTGAGTATTATTTTTCATGTTAATTGATTTTTCCTACTTCGAAGTATATAATTTTGTTTGCTAAAATGAAATGAGATTGGTGAACAGCAAATCACGGGATCAGTTGCTTTTTGTGACTTTTATAACTTGTTTTAATCGTATGGAACAATTTTTCTGTCGGTGGTCGATTTTTAAAGTGAAGAAATTTTTTTCATTTCTGATAAAAAATCACTATTTTTGGGCAAAATATGCAAATTTCGACCATTATGATTGGCATGAAGATTTTATCTGACTGTGATGCGATTTTATATCATAGTATTTCACTTCATTGGGTACCTTTTTTCACCCTGACCCATTTAAAAAATTATTAAAAATTTATGTATTCGTAAAGTAGAAAAAATGCATTTTTGGGCCTAATTTATGAACTTTGACCTCCTCGCGGAGTATGAAGATATTACCTGATCAACTTCAAATTTCACAGGTAATTGTTTGGTCTTAGTGGACAACTTTTCTCACCCGGGCCGATTTGAAATTCAAAAAAAAAATTCGATCCACCCTAATGCACAAGCTTCCTTCATCCTAAAGGGTGCGCTCCAGAGATAGCATGAAGCACCCTCTGAGAGGCCTTTCGGTACGGCAAGAGCATTTAAAATTCGCTATGGCACCCCTGCGGCACCCTTAGTTTTAACAGTGTAGAGATCGTAGTAATTGGGAATAATGAACTGAATGAAGGTTAAGTAATAATAATACATTATATGAAGATTCTACACAATTTTATTCAACAACACTTTTACATTAACTTTGCAGACATATAAAATTCAACAATACTACAAAACCATATATTGCAAGCCACTTTCTTGAGGTCACAACTATACATGAGAAAACTCATGTTTTTTGATGAAGAAAAAGTCATCTTTTCCACTTTCTTTTCACATATAAAACATTGCTACAAAATACAATGGACCCACAATTTATAAATGCTTCAAGTGGTAGCACTTCGAACAAAAATGCATAAAATCACAGGAACTACAATACAATATCGATGGCAGATACAAATATGCTACATTCTCTTAGAGAAACATTAACATATTGCTATGGAAACTGTTTTCACAATAGTGAAAAAACAGTACTTGAACTTTGTTAGATATTTTAAGATCAGAACTATAAGACATGTGGTTTTACCACAACCTGCACAGCAGTAACAAACTTAATAGGAATTACATTTAAAGTAATCAATTCAAAAACAAATAATAAACATTAATGGGATATAAACTACTTTTTTAAATTTTTGTCTAATTAAGCACAAGTTTCAGCACAATAATTCCGCGAATTAGTAGTGAAACCAGTTAACATTTAATACCAAAATTGGTAATATAATTTAATTCACAAACATATTACAATGCTAAGAACATTGAAGTTCTACAGCCCAATCGAAATGAGTTTTCAACTTCATGAATATTTTCAATGTAGTAGGTAACCTGATTACAAGACATTTGCTAATTGGTACAGAATAGTTCTAAAGGGGAAAAACTTACTATAACTTTTACAAGGAAAGTATTGGAATTATTTTACTTTTCTATGCAAATACGTAATAAGCTGAATAATACCCAAAGGTGCTTGAACAAAACTAAATTAGTGCTCAAAAAGAAAAGAAAAAAGAAAGGGGATACTGAAGTTTCTTTGATTTTTAAAGTGCATTAGGGTTATTATTTATAAACCAACTACAGAAATATGCCTGTAATAATTGTATTTAATAATGATATACAAATCAAAAAAAAATATTAATGGCTGCACCTAACTTTTTTCTCGAAAATTTTATCCAAAATGTTATACGAGTAGTACAGTAATTTTTTTTTTTTTTTAGTTTACAGGGTGCGTACAGAATACAGAAAAAAAATTCCAAGGAGTTCAGATGAAATTCAAGGAGTCCAAAAATGAAAGAAAAATCCCCCCTAAACGTGTACAACAACGCTTTACATTTTATTCACTCTGGAAAGGGCAGATCAAGCTTCTGGTTCAGGAGGGAGTCATTTTCGGAAAGAAAGGGACCACAGTGCAATTTTTGTGCTAAAGCGTGGGTATTTGGCGTTTTTCTTTTTATATATAAGTCCAAAAATGTAGTTTTAGCCGTTTAAGGGAAGGGTCACGATCCCCCCCCCCTCCCTGGATCCGCGCTTGCACTCTAACTACAGATAAACTAAACTGCTTTCTTTAAAAATGATGCATTAAAACTACTCTGCTTTGTCATGTATGTTAAGTCAATAGTATTATTTCCAATTTTTGTACCTCTGACGAAAATTAGAAAACAGTTCTAATATTTTATCCCAACAATGAGAAAAAATACACTGTATTACCAATGTATCATTCTGCGGTTATTTTATGCGTGAAAAATAGTTAAATTAGTCTTTAAAAAGTAAGTCCAAAATTATGTCCACGAGGAATTCAAAAAAAGGTGTTGAAAGGGAGACCTATGTTCTTTGCAATACATACTAAAGTATATATAACCACATAATTTACTTGTTTTAATAACAGTACTCGATTTTGGTATGCTTCCAACACAGGTTACATACGAGGCAGAAATTAAGAAAATTCAGCTAAAATATTTGATTTTTGTCAAAATTTGGAAAAAAATATTTTAATCTTAAAGATTACTCAAAAAACCATTAAAAAGAATTAATTGTTTGCAATACAAGCGTCTAATTTATCAAAAATTGCTATTCTAGTAGTTTGTTTCAGGGTTTTTCAAGATGGCTTAAAAAGCAACGGAGAACGGAAAAAGAGGGCGGAAATTTTAAGAATAATTGTAAATGCCTTCAATCTACCTAGTTTATTGCCGATTTGATGGTGAAAATTTAGAGGTGATCCTGTGAGAAATTAAATTTGATTAATGCAGCCATCGCTGATTTAAATAGAGGAAGGTCCCACAATGATCGTGCTGATTAGTTTGGACACGAAAACTTACTGTAACAGCAAAGCTGCGCTAGAAAAAAATTTAAATTCAAATTTTATAACATATCAAAATTGAGTGATTATTAAGGATTGAAAAAAAATCGGGAGAAGCGGAAGATTAAAATGCGAAAGTCTCTCCGCCAAAATCGGGAGAGATGGCAACTCGCAATTCAGCTGAATTTACTACAACAAAATGACATGTTTTTTAAATTATTCTAATATTTTCAAAAGCCATATTTATATTTGTTTGAAACCTAAAACACCCTGATGAAAAATTTTTACTCATATTATCTCAGCATAAAACAACAATCGGCAAAAACAGTAATCCCAAAACGGTCGCGAAAGACATTCAAACAAGAATATTAAAGCCACATTTTTATCGTAAACATGTGCGTTTAAGCAACTAACTGATCACTTCATCGGCCCGTAAGGTATTGCATATTCAGCTCTATTCAGAGCTTGCCCAAAAATACGCTGATGCTCTTTAATTGTTTATAGGATCATGCTTACTTGTGCTGCATCAGCTTTATGCTGCGAGACTATGCCAGACTCGATGGGGGGCCTAACAGTTGTTTCTAAGTTTTAAAACCAAAACCTAAGATAATTTCTTTTTATAATAATGGCAAATGTTAGTTTTGATTCGCGAATAATTCAAAGGACTACTTAGAAAATCCAAGGAGTTCCAAGTATTTTTCGGAAACAACATTTTTCCCCCCAAGTAGTTTTCCAGGATTCCCAGAGTCCGTACGCACCCTGAGTTTAGTAAGAGCTGCAAGTTCCCAGTTCCCATCAGTCCAAATGGAGTCTTGCCCAGCAAGCAAAATTTCTTGCATCAACCTTGACAGATCTTGACATTGAACTGACAGCGTCAATATTGCACAATTTTGTACTGCATATAGATTGCATACAGATTTAAAAATCAATAATGCTATAACAACACGTGTGTAATATTACATACATCTTAACATATCAACACTGAAACGTGCTGTAAAATCAACATTGCACACATGTTGTCAGCATCAGGATTTTATAGAATTTGTTGAACTGGAGCACTGATTTCACGCTGCCGCCAGCAGCAATTTATTGATGCTTCAAAGGCAGAGCCCACCCTGACATTCGACTGACATAATAAGGCTGCATTCACCTTGACAGTCAACATTGGGGCAAGGAGAGTAACATAACATTCGCGCACAATAGGAGAGAAGCGCATGCGCGGATTTTACACCCGGCATTCCGATTTTTTCCTTCAATGCGAAGCGAGCGCTGCACGTGGGGACGTGGATACGATTTAGGCTTCGTTAAAATTCGGTTGCTTCATTGTTGTGTGCAATATTATTGCTTTTTATTTGTGATCCTATTACTGCATTTATTCAATGACGCGGCAATACAATCCATATCGCGATCGATTAGCGATCAATTGCAGAAATGGGTGACAATAAAGATTTTTGTTTCTAAACGTGGCTGACAACAAGGGATTACACGCAAAGATTTTATCATAATTACTCTTCAAGCTCACGAGTAAGCAAAATTTTATTCATTAACTATTGATGTTATTCTTTAAGATAAATTGATTTTTTGTCTAAACAGTATTTTTAAAGCTGACATCAATCTATAGAATGTAACTTGAATTTTATGTTGATTATCTCGGTGCAATTAATGCTCCTCAATTAATTCTAATTAGGCATTTTATGTCTTTGTAGTAAATAAAAGAATCATAAATTTAAGAATAAATCAATATATAAGAAGTCTATGAATTTTAAGATGTTTAGTTAATCCAAAATCAATGAAGTAATTCTCATTATACTCAATTAAATTGTAAATTGTACAAAAAAATTACTTTATGTGACTCTCCATGTCAGCTTTAGAAACGTCCTGAAACTAAAAAAAATAATAATTCATCTTGAAGAATAAAAGGAATAGTTAAAGAATGGAATTTACTTCCTGAATTTGAAGTGAAAATAACAAAGAAATAATAAGAATAAATAAAAAAGAAACACCCTGCAAACGTACTGATTTTGCACTGCATAACAATACGTGTGCAGGGTGACAAAAGCTGCATACAGACTAATTTCACACTGTCATATCAGTGTATCCTGCCATTTCAATGTTAAGATAATGTGTATGCAGGATTACAATAGCAACCACTTCTTGCATGCAGATTGATTTCACACTGCTATGGCAGCAATTTGATGCTCCAAAGGCAGAGCCCACCCTGCCATTCGACTGACATAAGGCTGCATACACCTTGACAGTCAACATTGGGGCAAGGCGCTGACAGCTCTTAGAGAGTAACATAACATTATTCAGGCAGTATTTAGGCAAGATTAGATTGGCTGACGCGTTAACCTGTATGCAATCCTGAGGCAAGATATTTTGCTTGCTGGGTGGATTCCTTAGAACAGTGGCACATTAAGGCGATCAGTTTTCAAACTAATGTTTTGGAAATAGATCCTTCTATTCTACTGGATGTATTACTAGTGCTTTAAAAACAATGCCAGCGGCAATTTTTTTTTGTGCCACGATACTGACATTTTTTTTCTGCCAGGATACTGATATTTTCATCATTGAAGGCTTGTTGGCAAGGCCTAGAAATATATTTAAAGTAAAGAATAAATTTTCTCTTCTAACCTCTTAACTTTTATTTAATAACTTTTATTTATTTTAACTTTAATTATTGTATTTAAAACAGAAATGTTACACACCTCAATTTTGAACTTCAAAATCGTAATGAGAGAAAAGCAGGCAAATCATATCAACAAAATACTCAAGGAATCCAAAGTAATGAGAATAAACATTGCTGTAGTACTGCAGATTCAAAATTAATTATTTTTGCCTTTAACAATTGAACTTATTTCTAGGCCAGAATACTGACATGCACACTTTGGGACAAACTTTAAAATGATATACCTTGTTAATTAAATCAGTAAAATGAACTAAAACAATATTATCTTACACTCTTAAATGTGCACAACTCATTATTATAAATTAAGCTTGTGAAATATTCATGTAAATTTTTTAAATAACTTAAGCACGTTTAAGAAACAGGTTGGGACACGCAAAAAGAGTGACTTTAGGGTTATTCAAAATTTTTTGAAGGATTGTTTTAATTTGAACGGGATAACATTGGAAAAAGTATTTCTGACAAATAAAACTTTCTAGGTAAAATAATTTTTGTGTTATCCTTCGGACCCATGATATTGTTAGGATTTTGGAGAATCACCCATATGGCTTTAAGAAGACAATCTTCATACGGGTTCATTTAACTGAGTAGGACCAATCCCAATAGGCCCAGAGCATGTTGCTGGTCAGCACTTTTTCATTAGTAATGCTTTAAACTGAAAAATCTGAATGCTTAATAATCTTTAAAGAGCTTGCAGTTCGCTTCTTTTCTCATTAACACGTTCAATGCTGACCTCATGACAATAGTAACCACCATCGGGCTGAAAAATTTTTTGTTGTCTAACTTACCAATTCCACTCCATTTTTAATGTAGATAAAGGGGGAAAAAAAATAAAAATGGTTTTTAAATACTCAATTGTGAAAATTTAAAGTTCTCCCCCAAGAGGACAGCCGCCTGCTACGTGAACCTGTTGCTGTCCTTCCAAGAGTTCATGAGCTCCCAACGTGTTAAAAAAACTCCCAAAAATCATGGTTAAAAGTAATGCAATACAAAAACTGCGTCAACATTTCTATCTTAACATTTTCCCTCGCAATTATTGCTCTCATGCATTAACATATTTATTCTCTGAGCAAGAAATTCTAAACATTGAAGCATATAATAAAATCAAAAGATTAATATTGCTATATCTACAATAGCTACAAAAATGTCATCTTGATGGTTTTTTACTAATTAATTTGTAATTCTGTAACATTTTCCTTTCCACATTAAATTAATAACGATTCAGAACTTTATATTTCAGAAGGTCCAACCAGTCTTTCAATGGGAAGCAGGAAAAATATTGATCACAGTTTAAAATACAGAGGTTTTGATAAAGCTATTAAAGTGTGCAATTGAGAATGCATCAAAGAGTTAACATAATCCTTAGACTAAAATTCTTCTGTCTTAATATTTCTGAAACTTTTATTATACCATTTACTGTACCTATATGCTTTACTAAATTTAATAACATATCTATGCTTAAAATAATCAATAACTATTGTTCTAAAATATTAAAATTTTCCCTTCAAAGCTTGACCAAGGAGAGATGGCGAGTGAATTACTTCATTTTAAAATTGGTAGAATGAGTGAGAAAATTAATTTTCTACTTGTTTTACTGCCAGTGGGATCTTTCTGATAACAAAATGAAAGGGTTCAACTAGCGGTCAAGCTTTATCTCCAGCGAAAGTATATAAACACGAGAAGTAGCACACACAAAGAGAAACACAACAAAATAAAACTGCTCTTTAATACTGTCCAACCACAAACTGAATGAGTCCAAGCAGGAAAAACAATGTTCTTACGTCCTTCTGCAAATTTAGAGTTAATATTTCTTAGAAGACCAAAGTGGCTGGAACTACCATTAACTTATTAACAAGGGCAACAGTGCCATTATTTCCCGTTCTCTTGAATTCAAGTTCCCATACAACTATTTTATGCTCATTTTTTTATTGTAATCTCCATTTTATGTCCATACAACAGTTTGTATACACACACAACTGAAATAATGGAACAATTCTCATAAAGACGTAACTTTTTTCAATATTAATAAGTTTCAATTATTTTATGTCCAATTTGATAGTTCCAAAAACACTTGAATCAGTCTATTTAAAGTAAGATTCATTAACAATATTATCTGCATTGAATGCTTGTGAATATATTACGCATTCAACATTCCCAGTAATTTTAGAGCTTTTAAATATCACATAACTATTATGATTAACAGAATTTAAAAAAATGTTTTACAGTTTTATTCAAAATCATTTCTATTAGAAATGAAGAACTCTCAGGGGTGCTGTAAAAGTTGAAATTTATTAATTTTTACTCCTTTTTTATAAAAACTGAACATCAAAACTAAAGTTATAGCTGAATTCCTTTAATAAGCGCAGACAGCAAACAGCTCTGTTTTGAGTTGAGATTTTCTGTTAAAACTGAGCTACTTTGCATTAAGACCACAAAACTCTGCTTTCGCTAAACTTCCTGTGATCTTGGTTCATATCATCCTGCTATGAAGGACTCACTTCCTCATGAGATGTTGCTTCTCGTGGTCGAGATATCAATCCTTTTCCATCTTTGGACATCTTTGGACACTTTTGGATCTTTTGGACAGTAAGCTTAATTTATGTTTTATTTTTATAATTAACTTTTTTCCCTTTTGTGTCTAGTAAATACTTTAATGTTCGAACTGCTTTAAATTAACTTTTTTAATTGTAAAAATTTATTCTTTAGCCAATAATGAACGTGTATGTCGCTGGAAATTCCTTCCTATGTTTGAGATTTCAATTTTTTGCACGTTGTAAATATTTTAATATGTTGTGCACTAGTAACCTTAACATATATTGCCAAAGATCACCTTTTATTCATTCTTTTATTTCGAGGTTTAATGAACTTTTGTTACGTTTTCGACACTTTAGCGAGCGACCGCACTTGGTACAACTGGTATTCTAATTTCACATTAGTTACAAGAGAATTTTTGCCTCCAACTCGGCTACTTTGATATTTCATGCTGATGAGTGCATAATAAGCACGAACTGTAGTCCATGGATCGAAATAGCCGAGTTGGCGGTGTATTGCATGTTCCTACCTTAGCCCTTGCTTAGGGGCAGTTACTCACTGCTTTATACTATTGAATTACTTTTAGGGTGTATTTTTTAAAGTATTTTTTCTTTTTAGTTTTTCTTTTAAGTGTGGCTCTCGCTTTTAGAAAAATCTTCATGGAATTTGCAGATGGCAAGCCTTTACTCTTAGAAATAATGGGCACACCTGCTAAGAAAACATTTTAAACCTTTTCCCGTATCAACCTTCAGCTTAAATTGCATTCTTGAAACTTCAATGTCGTCAAATTTCGGGGGGTTGTGGTATTATTTTAGAGGTTTCTGTTAATCTTATTTCTACGGCAATCAATTAGAATCAAAAATAAATAGCTGTAGTCAATAAGTTACTGTTATTCGTCAGTGGTTAATAGAGGTTTAATGCCCATTTAAACACAAATTGCTGTTAGATAACCAAGTTTAGTAGCATATATGGATCATTTTTCAAGAACACAATCTAAACTGTGTCACAAATGTATAAATCTTCATATATTTTGAAGTGAAATCTAGTTGAATTTATGCAGTTCAACTATATTATACTAAGGAAATTTTTCATTTTCAGATTAAATTATTATCAGTTATTCAAAAGAAATATTATTTTAGTGCCTGAGAACTTGATGCATTACAGGTTTAGTTACATACAAATACTTTTAGGAGTAAGAAAACTATATTACCTTAGAAGCTATTTTTTATTATTTTCTGAACAGTAGAAGATTTTCCTTACTTAAAGTTCCAAATTTTCCCCTTGAGAAATGAAGATAATATGCAAATAAATCTACGATGTCTTAACACAGCACAAAGGGAATTTTACATCAAAAATTAAATGCTTCTTGTAAAAAGATTTAGTCAGCATTAAGGATTCGTGCACTTGTATTTTAGTGTCATAATAAAGTTTTATCATAGCAGAAAGTATGTAAATACAGCACCCCTGAGCATACAGATCAAATTCAGAGTTTAATCTAGACTGGGTGAGTTATTTTGTATCTAAAACCTATACCTAGAGCAGGGAACTCTATTTTTTTTTTCACTTTTTTCGCTTACTTTTCTTTCATTTACTAAAAGTAACAGCAAAAAAAAAAAAAAAATTACAGTTGTAACCATATACTCAATGAACTTCTATGGCACCTAAACTTTCAATGTATTTCTAAAATGTAAACTATTTTAACAGAAAAAAGCCAAAAAATTTTTCAAGTTTTGTTAACTGATATTGATATATATCAGCCTCTCATGTTGATCTCAAACCCTAGCTTAAAATACAGGTATCTAACATAAGTTGGCTAGGGACAGGAAATGCTGATAGCTTGGGGATAACAACAGCTAGACACCCAGACTGAGAGACTAGACTGAGGAGTACTCACAGAAATTATACAGAAAAGAAGCAACAATACAATTTTCAATAATTGAATTAATACTTACAGTACAGTTAATTCCAAATCTTCATAATGCTACTCAAGAAATTGAAAAAAAAAAAAAAAAGAATGTCTTTTATATTCTGTGACTAGATCAAACAAACTATGAAGTAAAACAAAACATAATTAAGTCAAAAATGAAAATTAAGTAATCATTCACTGGGGAATTTGATAAAGCCTGGTGACTATGCCATTATCAGTGGCTGGTTTCCTATTCTTCATTTTTTACATGTTTCTGCTTTATTTAATTTCATAGTTTCATTTGATCAGGCTGAGAGATCCCCCCTCCCCCCCCCCAAAAAAAAACTCAGCCGTTATAAAACTATGCATTTATTTCAATTTCTTGAGCAACCGTATGTTCATACGTATTAACAGTTCTATAAATATAACTTCAATTTAATATTGCTGTCCTCTTTTTCTTTTTTTTAAAAACCTCCTGTCAAGAGAGAACACCCAAGCTAAGTCAATTTTCATCCATGTGTCCAATCGTTGATATTCCCAGGCTATATGCATTTCATGTTCCAGGCCAACATGTGAATTACACCTGTATTTAAGATAGGGTTCAAAACGGTCCGAGAAATCAACATACGATTTTCTTTCATTATTTCAATATAAACATTGTAACTAATCATCAACGAATGTTTTTGAAATTGAAGCACAAAAGCTGTTCTTTTAATAATTAAATTGAATAGCATGAGTCTTACAAATGTTTCCATTGTGCTTCTGTCAAAAATATGCCTCCCTGAATATTAATGCAACAACTTTCACCATTCTGTCCCTGTAAAAGTCTAGACTGAACTTTGGGTCCACATGCATTAAATAATATTTTGTTTTAAAGAGAAAGGCTTCCTTTGCCTATTATGAATTAGTCATCGGCAAAATTAACTTTTGTTGCTTTAGCTTGGTGCATCATTTAACAATTATCAATTAGAAAGAAAAATAAATGTTGTAATTGGAATAATCCAGGGAATCATGTTTTGTATCAAATCTGAAAGTGAATACGCCACTGTTCTAAAAAAATATTCTTTTAGCACACATTAATAAATGATCAAAGAAGCCATCATTGCAGTTTTACACACTGCATAAACATAGTAAATGACATGAATGAATCAGGCACTTTTACCATCCTAAATATATCAATAAGATACACATTACTTGAAGGAGATGTTTAAAGTTTGCTCCAATTAATTAGAACATTACCAGCTGAAACTAAAATGATACAGGAAGTTGAAATACCTATGACAAATATCCTTATTGCTTTGGATTTTATAAAAAATTTGCACAGACAAAATAACTATATTTTGCAATAGCTTATTAGAAACATAACAACTAGAAAACTTTTGTATATTCAAAATTATGCATAGACTAACATAACTTTATCGTAGTAATACTGTTTAGAAAACTCCTAGAAAACTTCATAATATACAACTTCCAAATATTTTATCAACATAATGAAATCGAGTGAAGTATATCTCAAATCATTAAGCACATTTTTTCTGCACTTGAAGTTAGAAAAATTTACTAAATCTTGCAGATTTTTATGCAACAATTGCCTGACAAAGTCACATACATTACAACAGTTGCCTCTCAAAAAGTCATATAAAAACTATATGTTGAAAGAATCTGTCACTTCCTTACGCCAATGATAAGTCTGTACAGTATTCTTTACAGCCATTAAAATGTTTACGTATGATGTATCTAATATAACAATACACCTGTTTATTACAACACCACAATTAATTATACTTATTGCTCTTCAAGTACAGCATAGCTATGCTTTTCATACAAAAAGGTTGCATTAAAAATACATATATTTATTAAAAAAAATAATTCACTGAAATAAAAGAAAATTCAAGCTTTTATGCAGCAAACAAATAAGAATCTGCTACTTAAAAAAAAACACAAAAGGGAAAGAAAAATACATAAATATTACTTCATTTTGTTTGTGACTAGCTCAATATTGACTCTAGATATCAAAATTTTAGATAGCATTTCTTATTTTATGTACTCTAAATATGCTTCTAAAAGTTTTCCATCTGGAACAAATATAAATGTATAATTTTTTCACTTTTGATTTAAGATAGTAAAGAATAATTATATATCTTAAAACTTAAACGTACCTCCTTTTCTATCAAAATTCAATGCATTCATGAATTTTCTATTAAAAATGAATTTTATCACTTTAACCCTTTAACTGCCGCTGGCACATATATATATATATATATATATATATATATATATATATATATATATATATATATATATATATATATCTGTCGGAAGTACGATCCCCTGCATTTCGCTTCAAAAAGAAAACTGTTCAAACAGCCTTCGAAGGCTGTAAAATGACCTTGACAATAATTGAAACTGATTTTCATATTTCAGAGAAGAGGGGTAGGGTATTGGTAAAGCGTAAGTTTCTGATATGGTGAGTCATGCAGTTTCATGTAGCTGTGGGTTTTGCTTCTATTTCAGTTTCAGTAGGTTGCTCTTCTTTTATTATTTTGGCTCAGTTTTCATTTATTGTGTGAAATAGAAGATTTTTTTACGAATATGTCTGACAGTGATAAGAGTGATTTTGATGACTATTTTCCGTCATATTCAGGATCATAAAAGTCGAAATATGATAATAAGTTAGATGAAGAGGATTCTGATTGCGACTATTCTCCAAAAGACGCTTGACATTGATACGACTGGATATGAAAATTTTAAAAATGCATCGAGAAAACGTATTGTTTGCTCAAAAGCAAAAAATCTTTGTGAAACCCCCTATCAATGCAATGAATGTGACGTTGGTTTATGTGTTCAACATCGTTTTAGGAAAATTCACAAAACAGATGTTAGAGCAGCAAATAAGTTACATCTGTTACATAACATCTGTTTTATTAGTTATTCTAAACACTCAATTTTGAATTTTGGTTCTTTTTTTTATTTTCTTTTTTCTGGGGAAGTAAAAAGGTTTTTATCTCAAAATCAATCTTTCTTTCTCTCCAATAGACCCCATAACAATGCACGCCTGTCTGAAAGACTGTGACACTGGGGAGCGCATCTCGTCAGTTTTCCTCGGCAGGTAAGGAGTTAAAGGGATTGTACGAATTTTTTTAAAAAGTTTATTTCAAGATTAAAACTCCTACACATGGAGCAGCTTTAAATTCAATGTTGAGCTGTATTAAAATAATAATAATAACACTAATAGAAAACTTCACAAAATAATGCATAATGATGAAAATTAAAATTTAAAAATTAACACTCATGTTTCTTGAGTCAAAAACAGAAAGCTAGGCTTCTGTGTGCATAATGACATACACAACACAATTATCTCTTAAAAAGACAGAGCTATCGCATTAGGTTTGTGTATTGCTAATATTAAAGTCTGCCATGATATGCTTTGCATGATCAGTGTTGGCCCTACAGACATTTTATCACTTATCTATTCACTGGAAGACGGCACTATTCTATATTCTAACACATTCATCCTACACAATAATCACACTGCAAATGCATTAGTTAAGGTTTGACCTAACTTTTTAGAAAAGCAATATGTAATCTTTATTCTTTACAATAAATGTTTTACTATTTACAATGAATTTAGAGAACAACAACTTTTATGGGGTTCCCACATTTTAAAATAGTTCATTTCCTGTCATCTCTCTTAACATGAACACTTCTTTTAATTTGATTTGAAACTTAAATAATTAAGGGGAATCCATATACACAATTATATTCATAAATTTAATACTTTTTTAAGCATGAGGAAGATGTATGTAACAGTTGGTACTGACCACGTCAAAATACCAATGAAAAACAACTCTCAACAGGTAAGGGAGACAAACACACAAAATGGGTTTAAAGATTACATATTGTTTTACAGCAATTGTGAAATATTGTGTGTTTATGTGTATACATATTATGTATATATATATATATATTAATATATTTATTTGCATGTATCACAACTTATGTCAAACATCAAATATACATCACAAATACAGCAATGCATACTTGTATATTTTACTTCTCTTCACCAAGAAGTAAAAATGAACAGATGTGACAAAATAATTGCATGGCTTAGAGCCTAACATCGACTGCCTTAAAAAACCCATAGTAACACTTTTCAATTATGTATTTTGGCACAAAATCGGATTGATATTTAGTATTTTATTAACCTAGAGGTTGTGTTTCTCTCATCAACCACTGAAAGGCACTAAGTCGGCCCTGTTCCCTTAGGGCTTTTCCAACTACATCTCGGCAGATTTGATGATAATTGTCTAACCAGTCCATCTATGAAAGGAGATAATTAATGACATTTAAAGCAGTAAAGCTTAATACAGTTGTACAAATAATTCTGATCTAATTTAAATCATAAATAATGAATGTCACTCAGAAACTTTACATATTATTAAGGAAGTGGCTCCTTGTCCGACCGTGCGTACGTTTAGCGCTTTCACCTAAACGTACGACCACGGGTTTGCGCATGCGCGGCCTGTTGTGGTCGTAAAAACAGCTAAATACTAAGACCACGGCGAAAAATGAAAGGAAAGAAGTTTTCGTCGCTAGATGAAGTTCTTAGTTTTATTAACCCCTTAACGCTCGCATAATTTTGAAGAAAATGGTCATAAAAGTGCCTATTTTTTTATTCAAGAAAATTATATAAAACTGAGTGTATATACAATATTTGCATTCATTTTTAATTTTTAAGTTAATTTTTAGCTTGAAATTAAAAAATAAATAAAAACGGGAAAGCCAACATTCAGGGTTATTATGACTGAATGTTTGTTTTCCAACAAAGAGAGAAAATAAAAAATATGTGATTGAAACATTCAAAGAGAATTTTATTGCATTTACGCATAATTTAAATAAATACTAGTAATTTTTTCTAATGTGATAAATTTCAAAGCATGCGATGCTAAGGCCAACATCACAATCAGGACAATAGTACCGAGTTACTATCTCTAAAAACGTTAACTATCTCTAAAAACGTTGCAAATAGACTAGTGCAGCCATCTGGTGTACATATTGAGAAATAAAACATGATTCTGGGCATAAGAAAGATTGTTTTATTATTTTTCGCGCATTGTTTTTGAACACTTCAGCCGGAAATATCACGGGCGTGAGAAATAGAGGACGAAACTTCACCCCGTCATTTTCACAGGAGCGAGAAGGAAGGGGTTAAAGAATATGAAAATCAACAAAAAATAACTTTATACCGTAGGGATGCCAAAACACTAGAGAGTATTAAATCAACCAAACTAGTAAGATATGAATCTGCCAATAAATCTTTGAAATATTATTTTATTCAGTTCACATGCTACAAAGGAGGTAAAGCATTCAAATTATGCTCAAAAGATGTACGGAAAGTCAAGTAAGTTATAAAAAGCTTTTACATCATTTTAACGTTTCAATAATTACTTATTGTTCTTCACTAAGGGGCCCAGCCTCCTGATCGCTACCGCTCGACACAATTCTTTTTGATTTGCTTCACAAATCAGAAACAGTTGCTTAAAGCAGGACTTCTGAAACTTTTCATAATGCAACCACACATAGTTCAAAAACTCTTTTGGCGACCCCAAACCCAAAGAATGAGTGTAATATTTGGTCTGTACCTTTGTAAAGATTAAAAAAAAAAAATATTTTACCCCTCTCTTGTCATATGACAAATATAAAATTATATAGAGTTGACTTACCTTACAATGTAAAAGAATGGATTTAAACAGCAGGTGTGCTTTATACCTGTACGCCGGCATATACGGTATATGAAACCGCAAATACATAATTAGTAAAATTTAATGATCCTGGTTTTAAATCAGTAAAAGTTTAAAAATATAATGCAGTGTAAACAGTTAATGGTTTAATTTTTCAAATTTGCTGAATGCTAATGTCAGTTTTATTTTTCTTCCAAGGGCTAAATCTAAAATATTGAAGCTGTATCTATCATATCCATTTGACTATAGATATTTTCACCATACATTTTTACATTACAAAAACTAATATAACCTATCGGATCATTGCTTATATTATTAAATATCTCCAAAAATAGTTGTTTTGCATATAAAATAGAAATATATTACATGATTGTAATTTTAAAATAAATTTCAGAACTGGTTAAACTAAGATTTGCATAACTTTTTCGTCTGCTAGAATGGTGATCGGAAAAGTCAGTTAAATATCGCTTCAGATCCGATCAAATGCAGCGCATGCGCAAACCGGTGGTCGTACGTTTAGGTGAAAGCGCTAAACGTACGCACGGTCGGACGAGGAGCTACTTCCTATTATTAACCTTCTAATGTGTGTGGCCATAATGACAGGTTGTGCAACTAAACCTCATGGGTCTATTGCACTTGTTATTTTGGATGATTATTTGGGGTGATTTACATTTTTAGTTGAATTTAGTGTTAGAATATCTGAGAGGTATGTGTTAGCTGCTCAAGTAAGCTCTTGTTACATTCAATTTTCTATGTTTTCATAGGAAGTTTTGGACACAGCAGAGCAATATTTAAATTATTTCTAAGGGCTGTTTCTAAAAACCACAATATTTATTGCAACAAAAAGTTAATGCTTACTCCATTTGCATGGATGTAGCATTTTTGTGCATATATTTTCATTTTATTCAAGGAATTGAGATGTACTCGAATGTAAGGAAGCATTATGTATCAAAAAAGGAAACACCAGCTGACTTTTAAAAAATTTGTTCTTGAGAAGTAATGGTCCATAACTTAGTAACATACAGGCCCACAACATGAACCAATCATTATTTTTTAAAATACAAGAAACTTTTTTGGAAAGTTGATGTTTCATATTATGAAACATAATGGTTCCATACATTTGATTATATTACAATTAAAAGCCAAAGTTTAAAATTCTGGGAATAAAGTTCAAATAGATGTCTCATTTGTGCAAATGGATTGTGTAATAAACTGCATATTTTTTAGACACGAAGAGCAGATGCGCAGTGCTCTAGAGACATTAGATAAAATCGACTAAAACCAGATGTAGGGGACGGGAAAAATTATCTAAAGTCAGACATTCGTAGCACTACTTGGCATAAAGCTGTGAAACAAAATTACCTCTTAATGTATCTCTTTGATTAGCATGTCTATTGGAAAATTATTTTACTGCTTCAGGGGCATGAAATAATAGCTTACATTGCACACAAAGTAGACAAGCTAAACTTACCTCTTCAACAGTTAATAGGCTTGTATCCAACAACTTAGTTTGAAACGGAATGAGAGTAAGTGGTTCAAAAGTAAGAAATCCACAATCCTGGAAATTGTACTGAAAAACACATGAAGAATAAAAACACACATTCATTAAAGCAAATGCAAATGTTAATTGCAAAGTGCATACCTTTGTATCAGCTTTTTTCACTAACATTAAGTTTTCTATTCTTATTCCAAATCGCCCACTCTCATAGTAACCAGGCTCTGAAATATTTAGTTATTAAGTAATGTAAATGAAAAATGTCAAGAGTTATTGTACAGTGTATATTTTTTGTTTGACATTTATGCAAACTTTAAGTATAACATCTTTAAACAGCCAATCTATGAAACATAATTCTCTAATAAACACACTGCTTAAAATTTCATCAGTGGAAATTTTTGGTTTCCAACGTTTGCCTCAAAGGACCTTTAGAAATTAAATAATACCTAGGTTAAAAAAACTCATACAAAATAATATCCAGCTAATACTGTTATAGGGCGAGTTAAAAATCTGTTAGCCAATTAAGCGGGGACAACAGCATATATGCATATCGTGTAAGTAGAACGAAAAGGGCACATTTCAATAATTCTGCGTGTTTATTTTGGAAATGCACACTTCACCAATCATACCAAAAAGTTTAAGTCTAAAGATAAGCTAAGAGAGCCAGGGCTAAGCTAAAAAGAGGATTTCAAAAATTTGAAAACTTATAAGTTAATTTTCCAAAGAGTATTTTGAGATGTGTCCCTTTCATTCCATGCCTGTGATGTGTTTCAAACATTTAAATTCATGAATTAGAAGGTATAATTACTATTTGAAAAATGCTTTCCTTTATTTTGATTTGTAATGACAAACAAAATGTTTTCTCAGAGGCATTGAAAACTAAATAACATGAATAAAATTTACAAACCATTAGAAATTATCATTCCTTCTTGTAATCCTGGGTCATCTGGATTGGGCTTCCAGTCAATCTCAGTAGGCCCTGACGGGTAAATAAATAGACACTCATGCATAATGTTCACCCTTATTGATGTCAAATAGCTAGTTTCTAAACCATTAGAGATGGACATATACATAGTTCTAATTATTAAAATCATGCAATGACTCATAATGTATTCTTGTCAAAAAAATTAGTTTTAGAAAAATTACAAAATCTAACTTTCAATACCCTTCCAATGCCCTGGTTCTAGTAAGCATATTGAGTAAAATATTCTTGACACATTAACATAATAAACAAAAAGTTCCACTCTTTTATGACCATAATTGACCAAGTTACAGTTGAACCTCGTTCATTCGGACACACTTAAAACAAATTATTGCTAAGACGAACTACATATCCCTATAGTTTGTAGTCTATTGCTCTTCAGATAAGATGAACAGATTTTAAAGGTCCCTTTGAGTTTGTTTTATTAAGGTAAGACTGTATTAAGCTTTGAAAAATACCAATTCTCAAACATTTTGTGATATCTGCAAGAGTGAGTTAATAGGTTAAAATTAATTTTATAGTTGTCAGTAGGGATGCACTAATCAATCGGCCCCTTTGCCGATTAATCGGCGGGGAAAATATTTTTTAAACATTGGTTTTTAAAGCATGTCTCCTAAGAGAAAATAAAATGATTAAATTTTGCAACAACACATAAACACAATTTTCTGCAAACATTTAAAAAACTTGTAAGAAGATCGTTACAGTGTAAAAACAAGAAAATTAGTTCAGAAAGTGAGTGAAACTGAATGAAGTATAAAAAAAATGGCTATCACATTACACTATCATGAATAATTAAATTCCAGAACTTTTATATTGGAATGGGAAAAACATGTGAATTTCATTTTATTTATAATTAGTTGAATATTGCTAATTAAAAGGCGGAAAAATATATATTTTTAAAAATAAAATTAGTTTAAGTCTGACTTACGCAAAAAATTACGTTCAATAAATTTAAAGCAATAAAAAAATAACTTTCTGCAAACACAAGAATAATGTGTAATATGAAAGTTCAGTGAAAAAAATGAAACAAGTTACTCAAAAATTGTACAGCGGAACTAAATCTTAAAAAATCTTGGCAGTTTGCACATACATATTTTAATAGATTAATATTTATAATTTGAATAAATATACACATATATACAATGTTGCAACACTTTTCATGTGTCGATGGTGAAATTGGTAGCTTTAAAAATGATTAAGATCATCATTAATTGACCGATTATTAACAGCCGATTAATCGGTAATAGGCCAATTTGCTTATGGGTGCATCCCTAATTGTCAGGAGGTATTGTTAATGGTGGAAAACACTCTGCAAGTATTTATGACCTCGAAGGTCTATTAAGCATTAGAAACAATTTATTTTATCCAATATTTTCGTCATTTCGTTTTCAGAATATTTAACATTTATCCAAACATTTCTTTGGAAAAAGGATATTTTGCACTTGAACATGCCACAGATTTTTGCTGTACAGTGCAGAACTTTTTATCCCGTATCCAGAAAACCTGCAAATTTTGGCTTGATTTTCCCACTATTTTCACAAAATAAGCATTTTTTGGCAGTTTTTGTAAAAATTAGCATTTTTTCAAATACTTTCATGAACATTTCCCGTGTAAATACAAGGCTACCGTTTCGAACTTAAATACAAACACAAGGTTCAAAGTTGGAGGGTCATTCTTACATGCAGTGCAAAATTGAAAAGGGCACTCGAAATTCTAACATTATCCTTATTTTATGCAAATGCAAAGTAAAGAAATAATAGCTGATGCAGTTTAATGCAATTTTTTTACTAAATGGAGCTCATTAAAGTCATTCAGAGTATAAGTGATGAGGCGAAAGTGCGGGAAATGCTAAATACTGAATTTGCAAATTTTCCGGATAATCAATAGCTTGGAATTTAAACATCGTTAATCAAAAGACAATAATGAGGCTACAAGAGCTGAAGAAAACAATTTTTTATTGGTATTAATTCAATACCAAAGCAACAATTAACAAATTTAAAAAAAAACGTTCACAACAATGAGCTCTTTTCATAAACTAGTATTTATAATTGCTTATTTGTACTCAAATACATTTCCTTAATTTATACATTTATTTTATTTATTCATTAAACGTTTATTATCGAAAACTGCATATTTTTGAGGGTCAAGTAACTTTTAAATTTTTAGACTTTTGAATGGTTCTTGCTTAAAATATTTTGCAACATCTTGTCATTTAGAAGCATAAATGAACTTTTTTCTTCATGTTTTAAGATGCTACTTTAATAAACATTTGAAATTAGCAAACCTTCACTTTAGTCTACACATCACAAATAAGATATAATTTTGAAAGTAATTTTAATTAATTTTTTTCAAACTGATGATCACAAAGATGAAGTAGGGAAATAGTTTTGTTTTAGCATTTTTTTTTAATTCCCTCATTTTTGTTTCAACACATTTTTAATTAATTTATAATATTTATGTATTCAGTTTTTTACTCCATTCATACTATACTGATAAAAAACCAGATACTTTTATACTTCTCAGTAAATGTTGTAAATGTGTAAACATATTAAAGAGATCAAACCCTATAATTTTACACTTATGAAAACATGAACAAATCAGATTACAAATATTACTTCTTACTATTTATAAAACAGCGTTCCCACTCTAAAATTGTTTTCCTTCATTTCCACACAGGACAATTTCTCATATTGCTTAAACAATAAACCTCATGTTCCCAACACTTGCATATACAATCAAAATATAACACCTTATGATGGAAAAATTTTAATTAAAAATTACATCTAGGCATTTGTTTAAAATATCTTATTGTAGTGCTTGACAATGACTTTTATAAAGTCACCAAATTCGAACCAAAGTTACCTAATACAATGACTGAATTTTTAAAAAAAGATCGACTTTAAGAACGAATATTTTTTTAGGCTGTTCATAATTAGCAACAAATTAAAATATAAAACTTAATAAGTTAATATTAATTACTTATCATAAGCTTTTATGTTCGCTTGGGTGATTTCCTTCCTCAATTACTCTAACTTTCATGAAAAGAAGAAAGTGGTCAGTTTGGAAAATTTTTTAGAAAATACGAGAAAAAACACAATTGATAAATTTAAAAATAGGACTTTTCAGGGGGGGAAAAGAAAAATAAGGCAACATGCAAAAATAATTATGAGAAATTAAACACTTTAAAGGGAATTAAGCAGTTTAAAGGCAGTGATAACACAGTCACCATGTTAAAAAGCAGAACTCTTGGAACATTTTTTGCTGATAAAAGAACCAATAAATAAAGAGATAAGTCAACAACTAATAATGCTAACAATACCTTCATGCACAGTTAGATAGGCTCCAACACCATGACCGGTTTTGTGCATATAGTTAAGTCCAACTTCCCAAAGTGACTTTCTAGCTAAGGTGTCAAGCATTTGACCTAATTTCAAGTAAATTAAAATATATTAGGCTATAAATGTTAAAGGTGAAATCATTATGCACTGAACTTTATAAAATCCCAGATTACCTTTGATATGTCGAGGGAAAACAGCAGAGGATATGGCTATATGGCCCTTGATAACCCGAGTGAAACATTCCTTTAAAAAAAATCTTTAATTACATGCTTGACATAAATTTAAACAATACTTTAAAAAATTCTACATGAAATAGAGTAAACATTGAAACTCAAAAACAATGTAAAAATTTCAAATTAAGAAATGTATTCATGTGAGACAGTCACTTTAACCACCAGTTAAAAACCTAAAAAAATCAATTAAAATCTTTTTTTTTTTTTTTTTTTTAATTATGACCAAGTGATAGATCTTGTCCATTTTATGTTGCGGGTTATCGCCTTGGTTTTCAAGAGTTCTGCCGGAGAGAGGCATCAATACAAGCATATACGAGAGCTAAGCAATGACAATAGGTCTTTGTCTTCTCATTTCTGTTGAATGTAAAACTCTCTACCCGATCAGTTCTATGTCTAGATAAATCAGTGTTTATTGGGGCACTTAGCAATGAACCATGCATAATTTGGCAGAGTTCTCTAAGCAGTTTTTACTTTTAATTAAGAAGGGCAGCTAGTAGAAGCAGGGCTTCCCAAACTGTGGTCCGAGGACATCGAGGGTTCGTGGTGAATCTCGGGAAAAATTTTTCCTTTTCCAAGTATGAAGATGTCCTTTTTGTTCTACTCTTCGACATCTCAAGAAATCATGCGGTCAAACATGTTCTACTTTGACAAAAACTGCAGTCTGTCGTCATGTGAATATGAATGTTTGATAGTCATAACTTCAGACCAGTGGTCGGAAGTAGCGCACTACAAGTAGCGAAACTACTGTAGTAGCTACATTTTTTAGTAGTTTGTAGTGTAGTGCACTACTTTAAAAAAAAAGTAGAGTAGTGAGTAGCGTGCTACAAAAAAATAGTAGTTAGTAGTAATTTCTGGAAACTACTTTTAAATTAATAAAAATAATAATAAATAAATGAAAAAGATTTTAAAAAAGGGAACAAAGGAAAAAAACAAGATTTAATTGACTCTGACTGGTGCAAATCTTGCACTAGTACAGCAGTGGTCGCAATGAGAAATAAGAACCATAAAAATATGAGCTGATCTTAGAAACATCACTTTGATGAAATAAATTCTATCTGTTTGATATCATTAGTTTATTTGACATCATAATTTTTATATTCCTTCAAATAATTTTCATGTTCCTAAATATTCCCTGGCAAGAAATTTAAAAAAAATTGAAGGTTGAATTCTTTCAATCTTAAAACTTTTGAATCCTTTCTTGTGGCGAATATTCGTAAAAATTGCAAAAAAAAAAAAATCTAAAAAGGACAAATTTAAGCAAAAAAAAAAAAAAAGGAACAAGAAGCAAAAGTAACAAATAAATTTAAAGACAATTCCTAGTTCTATTCAAATGATGATTTCAAATGAGCTAAATTTATTAATGTAAACCACTTTTCGAATTTTTTGGGTCAATCCTCAAACGATGTATGCTTTTTCTTTATTTTTTTTTTAAGTAGCGAAGTAGCGACTACAATTCAAAAGTAGTTTGTAGTCGCTACATTGAAAAAATAAGTTGTAGTTGTAGTAAGCTACATTTATAACAAAGTAGTTGCAGTTGTAGTTCGCTACAAAAGAAATGTAGTTTTTCCAACCACTGCTTCAGACTGGTCTTTGAAATCTATCTTCCAAGATACTAAAAGTTCTCAATTTCAAGAACTTTCCGGGAGACAGTCCTTGAATCTTTATTCCCGCTGACATCACCAAAGATCATCTGAATCAAGGTTTTTTCAACTATAATTTCAAATCATTTCTGGGGAACAGTTCTGAGCCTCTACTTTCTCTTTAACCCCTTCCTTCTCGCGCCCGTGAAAATGACGGGGTGAAGTTTCGTCCTCTATTTCTCGCGCCCGTGATATTTCCGGGCTGAAGTGTTCAAAAATAATGCGCGAAAAATAATAAAACAATCTATTTCTTATGCCCAGAATCATGTTTTATTTCTCAATATGTACACCAGATGGCTGCCCTAGTCTATTTGCAACGTTTTTAGAGAAAAATATTATTAGAGTTATATTTTAGAGTTTTATTTTAGAGTTGAATATAATTTTCTTGAATAAAAAAATAAGCACTTTTATGACCATTTTTTTTTCAAAATTATGCGAGCGTTAAGGGGTTAACATCATCAAAGACTGTCTACAATTAAGTTTCAGAAAGACAATTTCTAAAAATAGCCGGGGATCTTGCCTTGCCCTTTCGTTACATAATGAAAATTACGACTGTGTTTCAAATACTTTAATTTCTAAAAATTTCCTAGAGCAGGAGCTTTCTTAAGATTACCAAATTCTAAAAATACCCTTTTAAAGCTGCAATATTGATTCTGATTTCAGAAATTTGATTTGAGCTGCATTTTTTTATTGCCAGAAGTTATTACTTGAAACTTCAGTTTAAAAAAAATCCAGCATAGGGTCTTCGTACCTCTTTAATTAAGTTGTAAACCAAAAATGGTCTGAAAGTGCATTGTTAAAGCAACAATCAGTAGCGGATCACCCAATAGGCGCATGAGGCGCGATACTGTGGCCCAGCAAAGCAGGGGGCCTCAGAACCGCAGAGTGTCACATTCTTAAAACCAAAGTGTTTGGAATTGAGAATTTGCCGTTTAAAGTCACGAGTTTTAGTGGGAGATGTGGGCTCAAAACTCATGGAAAGTGACAATTAGCCAAGGATTGCACAGGTTGAAGTCAATAGCCTCAATCGATTGCTCCCAGTTGGGCCATGCAATTAAGCAGGATTCGACTAACTAATCATGAGGCCAAAGGCCCAGAGTAATTTGGAGGCTCCCTTCAATGGCAAATGCAGTGACTGATTTACTGGGTTGGGGCCACGTCAAAATGCAGTTTTGGGGCCCCTTTATTTTCTTGGAAGGTACTTAATTTTCTTTACCATTCTATTTTTTTTAAGAATAGGAATGACTGCAAGAGTTATAAAGTATAGATAAAACAAACAGCTTTATTATGAGCAAATGTTTCAGGTCAGTGCATCCCTTTATGGTAAAATATAGGCACATCATCATGAAAGGTTTTACTTTTAGGGTGAATTTCCTTTTTTCTGCACAAGTACTAAGTAAAATAAAAATTTTAGGATTCTTATGACTAAGTTCAAAATTTTAGGACAATTTTTTTAATTTTAGGATTTTTAGGACATTCTCTATCCCCGAGACTACCAAAATTGTGCAAAATCACTCATTTTGAGGATCAACAAAGAATAATTTTTTTCATAATAACACACATCATAAATTTATGATCAAACATTTCAAATAACTTTCACTTTTTCACAAGAAAAATAAAAGCCACAGGATTACTGCATCAGGGAAAAAATTCAATACTTTATTTTAATAGACTTCAAAAGTAAGAATGGCAATAACTAACATATTACTGCCATTCACTCTTTGTGAGTTTAGTATGTTTCTGGGAAAATTCTGATTGTTTCAAAATTTTCAATTCATTCAAAACGTAGGTTATTTAAATTTTGTAAATGTTATATACTTATAATCTTGTTGAGATATCAGAAACATTAAATGTTACCTATGTCCAGAAGTTGAACTTTCTGTTCAGGCCTTGCCGGTTTGTGGTGTTTAGGGTGTTTTACAATCTGAACAACAAAAACTTACCTTTTCATATTGTGAAGGAATACCAAAAAAGTACGTCCTTGCAACGTCAGTTGTTCCATCACTACAGGAATGAAAAAAAAAATATATTAAGAATATTCATGAAACATATACAGCACAACAGAATAGCTTAACGATTTATAACAATGAACAATATAATATACTAACATGTACTGCCCTCCTGAATCGCATAAGTAAAATTCTTCTACTGATATCACTCTTGTAGTTTCTTCTGATGGATGATAGTGTATAAGACCAGCATTTGGCCCAGAAGCAGATGTGATTTCAAAACTTGGTCCTACATAGTCTTCTTGCTGCCTGTAAAAAACATTAAATACTAACTCTAAATGTATCTATCCAAACACTGAACACATTTTACTTCTCTCTCTTGAGACAACATTTTTTTGCAATTCTTTCGAATTAATGTTTTGCAAAATCATCCCAAGCAGTGAAATGTCACCAGTCATTGAAAGGCCACTCATTGAAACCTGATTACAATCTAATCGGCCGATGATCGTATACTGATGGACTGTCATCAGAAATTGCTCCGAAATGTCTCATGGGCAATACTTGAATTCGATCTTCGATATCTGATGAGTTTTGAAAATAATACGATGGGAAAATAAGCAGTGCAGTTCCATTGCGATGATTTTAGGAGCAGTTTTGGACGAATGTACAATGACATTTGGAGCAATATATGATCAGCAGTGTGTGCGTAGGGTACTATGTTATTGAAAATGATTAAATATTATGTGGATCAATTTATTTCTTTACATAATTCCCAATGTTCTATGAGATGTGGCAATGAGATGTGGCAATTTCCAATTCAAATTTTTTATGAATAATGTTAATAGTGTGGATTTTTGACGGCTGGATACAACTCTCTCTTAAAAACCTATTACTAATTCAAGGAAGTAGACATTCAAGTCTAAAAACAGTCCCCATTTAAAAGTAATAAAAAGGGGAGAAAACGTGGAAAGCAATTTAAAAAAAAACCTTATTTCACCTTATTCCTTATTAATTCAAACATCGTCTTTTTTCTGAGAATTACCCATTTTTTGAAACAAAAATTATTTAGAGAGTTTTCTCGCTCGATTAAACTTCCGTGTTTTTTTGCTGTTTTTCAAAAACTCTCCAAATTTTCCTGATTGACAAAACTCCCCGATCTGGCGGTAGAAACTGCTCACTCCTAGATCAATTAACTCCCCATCAACTAATTCTAAAATCTAACATGATAAATCATTGCCTGATCTACAAGTTACAGCAACCAATGAACTTTAGTGGTGTTAACTAGCTATGAATATTGAACAATTTTTATAATTCTAACTCACCTTCTAAATTCTTCAATTTTAAAAGCAGCTGAAAGCTCTGTGACTTCACTTGAAGAAACTTCATCTTCCAGCCAAGCAAAAAATTCACACATTGCAACTGCATCTTTGACCTAACAACATGTGGATGAATGTAGTCAAAAAACAAGTAACACCAGTAGAGTTGTGTAAGTGGCATCATGCCGACAAAGAAATCAAATAGTTCTCTTTACAGCTTGTAGGGCATAAAAATGTTGCTTATTTTAATGCATCTTTCTTCAGAACTGTACACTTAACACTCTTGGTAAGTTGGAGCTTGTTGTTTGTTAGTGTTCAGATAATAGTTTGAGGGTTTAAGAGTTTGAGAATTCATTTAGGAACTTCTTTAATTTTGGTGTGAAACTTCTGTGAGGCTGTTGAAAATTGGTATCATAATTTCATACTTTTATGTTAAAAATTTGTAATCTATCAGATGAAAAAAATTCACAATTGAGTGCAAAATTCATAAATTTAACAGAGAGTCAAGCTATATATGTCAGAAATGCTTTTACTAGTGAGTTTATGTGCATACAAATAACACAACTGCTCTATATTAAAGCTCATATTTTTAAAAAAATAACTTCTTATACATTTTTCTCAGGGTGCGGTGTATTGTAATGTTATTCAATTTTCAAGTCATATTGGTTAATTTCAAGGCCTCTGTACAATATTTTAATATATTTTCGAATTTGCATACTTGTGTTTGGTATACAATTTACATAAAAAGCCAACTTTTTAGGGCTATTACATTATATTTGAAATTTTTTGATCTTTGATGAAATTATTACAACTTTTATCAGTTTTGATACAATAATGGCAGGGACGTCATTTCAAGTTTTTCCAGGGGGGGGGGGGGGCAAAGGGTCCAAACACAATGCAATTTCATCGGAAAACATAAAAAACCACGCCCACTTATGTGTATATACATTGCTTTCTCAAAGTCAGGGGGGGCAATTGACCCCTCCTCTGCCCTCCCCCCCCCCTCCCCCAAATGACGGGCCTGAATAATGGCCCATTTCAAGGCCCAAGTGGACCCTCAAGATAATTTTTATTATAAAAATAATTTTAGATGATGAAATATATATACAAGAGGCAACTTTTCCGCACTATCACTTGGCTTTAATCAAATTTTGATTTTTGATGAAATTAGTGCAATTTTTGTCAATTGTGACACAATAATGGTCAATTTCAAAGCTAAAGTGGAATAAAAATGCTTTTGCATGACAAAATATCTATACAAAAGGCAGCTCTTCTGCACTATTACTGAACTGCTTGAAAATTTTGATATTTGATAAATTATTGCAATTTTTGACAGTTTTGATGCAATAATGGCCAATTTCAAATCAAAAGCAGCAGACTCTCAAGATATACTTTGTTGTAAAAATACTTTTGCATGACAAAATGTCTATACAAGACAACTTTTCCGTACTATTACTTAGCTTTTATCAAAATGTGATATTTTTCACTCCATCATATTGTGCATCATGAGTGATTTCAGAATTTTCATTCTTTCTTATATGATTTTTCCAAAGGTGAAAAGCGCCACATCACCAATGAAAGGCGGATAAATTATTTAATACAGTTTTTAAGTATATAAACATGTTTTTATTTATTTATTACGAGCTAAACTATTTTTTGAACAAGTATCTCGTATTTGGACCACCTCTTGAAAACGCATGATTTTACCTCTTTTTGTAATCATTTAGTTCTAGAACACTTAAAACTAGTATTTTACTTTTTGAACTCTAAAATCATCTTCATGAATTCTTTCAAGAGTTATTGGCACTAAAATTATGCATTTTGAGTGAAGAGGTGAATCAGTAGTACCAAAATAAAATGATATTTTGTATTTGGACCACTTGCTCATCACTTTTGTTTTTGATGTTAGGGTTATAAACAGTTCAATGCCATTTATAAAATGGCTATTATGATCATAAGTTCTTAAAACGGGTACAAAGAGACTGCAGTTTTAAACAGCAAGTATTATTACATTCATTGAAGGTTTCGTGAAGATGGAGATAAATGGGAAAGATTCAGGTTAACTTTGCTTTCATTAGCAAGGATTTTAAGCTACATCTGGAGAATACCCCAATAAATGAAAATATGGGATGAAACTTTTGTTAAAATAAAGTAAGAATCACTCACATGTGCACGTCGCATACATTCAATTTCAACATCATGCTTGATTGCTTTCATCAATAAAACAGGATTTGGATTTTCAATTCGACAACTCTAAAAATCAAAACGCAATATGATGAGATTCTGCAAAATAGCAATAACAATAATTGATCAGAAGACAAAAAACTTCCAAATGTACCTACCTCGGGAATCTCTCTTAGCAGAGCATAACTAGACTTTCTACTTATCTGAAAAAGCAATACAATACTCTGAATCTTATCAATACTATTAGAAATCTGAAAGTAATAACAGAAGTACTTCTTACGAACCATTCTTGTATTCGTTTGTTTTGAAAGTTTTATTAAAAGAAGGGAAAGAAAGAGGTAAACTAGCTTTCCCAGAAAACTTAGCTTTATGCATTGTTATGCAAGTCCAAAGGATATATCAAGATTAGAAGTAAGAATTGAAAGATCCATGCTAAAGATATACAATTGAAATTTTTTGAGAGGCTTGATTTGAAGGTCAATGATTGATCTGATTTTGAAGGATTTAGTTCTCAGTTCCTGTAGCAATTGACAGGGGAGTGCACCATCGTTACTGGGGGGGGGGGGACCCTGAGGTAAGTGCTAAGCTTTCTTATTCTTTCAGCTGCACTTCTACTTGCCGACCATCCACGATTTAATCTGCCATTTTGCTTCAAAAATGGCACCCTAAATTCTTAAACTGATTGGGAATGTTTTGAGGCTCAACCTGTGATTGACATTGTAGGCACGGTTCAGCAAACTACAGTTCATATCAGAATTCTGTAACATTGTGGTCTTTGGCTTTGTTCTGAAAATATGTCAAAAACTATTTTAAACCTGCAGGAAAAAATTATAATTTACAAGTTCAAGAATAAAAACCTATCTACTCTCCTACAATTTATTGCAACTTTACTGAAATTCTGGAAACAAAAAGTTAGCTATAGAAAAGTTAACCAAAGAAAAGAACAGTTAGAGACATACGAACCAAAAAGAAAAAAGAAAAAATGGTTAGAAGTACAAGAATCCTGATATAATCCATTTTCCATTGGGAATAAAAAAGTTCACCCCTGGACATAAGAATTCATACTTTCAAACGTATTTTCACAAAAACATACATTTATGAAGGATTGGTGAAGGTGAAAGTTTGTTGAACTGCTGCCTTCAGCTTTCTACAACTATCGGACCATCACTGAGGTTGACAGATTAACGAGGTTCAATGTATAAAATTTTAAGTTGATTCTCTCGTAAGTCAACTTCCAGTATCTGTGTTTAGATTCATTGATTATCAACTGGTTCTTTTTGCGGTGCTCTCCAATTAGTTAACTTTTAACCCTCGTGGGTTCCTTGGGGTCATATGTGACCCCAATGCAATTTCTGTTTAATATATTTTGTTAATCAACCATTTGTTTTTAATGGCATTTTGTGGCTTTTATTCTTCTAGTTTTCTATTCAAAATAATGCTATTATTGTGTTTTATTTTTCCCGAATTGCATTTTTTGCACACAAGACCCTTAGGGTCACTTCCCCAGAAGGCCAAAAAAAGAGGACGTTGCAACTTTTGTCCAAGAGAACTGGACAGAAAATGCATTGAAAAATGTCATAAGTGTTTGAAATTCACTTGCAAAAATCATGTTTTTTCAGGTCTGTAACAGATGTAAATAAATCTACAGTTATTGTAAGTTTTGCTCTAAAATTATAATTTTAATTCATAAACTATGTTTTACTTTAATTGTATCTTTTTATTTTTTGTTTTTTTAGCACTAAAAAGTGTGTGAACTTAAATAATGCATGTAACATTCAATAATTATAATGAATTAATTAAAGGCAGCATTGGGGTCATTTATGACGCCAAGGGTCTTGAGTGTAACTGAAATGGGAGGGACCCACGAGGGTTAATCCGACCTTTTAGTATAAATACTGGGGTCTTTCCAGTTGATGTCATGCTCAATTAGAATGTTACTGCATATTGATGGATTTTGCAATATAGCCAAGAAATAGCCAATTGCAGTAGTTTCAAAAAAAAAAATATGCTTTGCTTATAAATACGCTCTATTCATTTCATCATATTTTGAACAATTGGATTATGTTTTATAAATCTAGCTTTCAGTTTTGATTAATATCTGGTGTCAATTCAGCAGTTTTTGTTCCTAAACTCATGCTCATTTCAGCAAAACAATAAAGGAATAAATTTAAGAGCATGTTGTTATTGTTGTTTTGGTAAGTTATAATATTTTAGTAAAACTATGATTGTTTGGCAACCAAAATAAAAGCAGGTCATAAAATATTTAACTCTCTAAACTTAACTGCTCTAAACAGATATAAGCAATCACTTACCCATATTTTATCATGCTGCTGATTAACAAGCCAAGTAAGAAATTCTTTTATTAGTTGATAAGGGCGTATTTCAACTCTTATTTTATCAAAACAATCTTCCTGAAAGTGGCGTTTCACTTGAATAGTAATTTTAGATTCATCAACAAAAAGGCTGAAATGTTGAAAAAATAAAGTTGTGTAAGAAACATTATAAAGGGCAACACTTTAATGAAAGAATTTTCTTAATTACAAATTCAATTTACAAAAGTCATTTGAAGAATTACAACTTTGAAAGGGTTAATTATAGATTTATTATATATAAATCAATATACATAAATGGATGGAGGTCTGTGGGTGTATATTCCGTATACATCTACATCCAGTTTACATTGAATGGATGTGAAATTTGGCAGAGAGGGATCATTCTCGAAAACGGGAAACATTTCAATTATTAAAATCAATTCACTTTGTGCAGAGAGTGAATAAAAGTAAAAAAAAAAAAATATTTTAAAAGCACAAATAATTAAAACCTTTTAAAGAGGCATACATGTTTCGAAGGCCCTAGGCTCCTTCGTCAGTGCCAAGCAAGAAATGGAAAGAAAAATACATTGGGAGAGTTTAAATATTCATTAAAATGAGTTTAAAAAGCAATAAATGTGCAGTATAAACTTCCTTTTTTTTTTACTTCAGAAGGAAATTATCTCATAAAATCAATAAAACAAACTAATATAACACAGCTGTGCTATAAATTTTTGGTATTATGTAGCTATATTCACAGAAACAAACAAACAAAAAATAAATAAGTAAAACAAATAGCTAAAATAATTTTTAAATATATTTACCGTGTATTAAACATTTAATTATGACAAGACATTTTTTCTCAAAATTTAAAGGTACAATCATTACTTAAATTTGATTGGCGACAAGTTCAACATTTCATCTCCAAGATTTATGGCAAACCTGTTAGTTAATAATGAAATGTTTTGTAATTACTACAGCAATTTCTACAATATTTATAACACCTTTTTTGTTGAAAAAAAATCACAGTATGTAATCACAATGCAAAGATGTCACTACTTTGTAGAAATCAAAATTTCACTACAGCAGTTTATTAACAATTTATTTATTTTTTTTAATCTGCTAGCACTTAAAACATTCTCATTTTGTAATAGGACTGATTGGTGCAATTTGTTGCAGCAAAATCACTGATTTTTCTATACGTAAACCATTAAACTGGCAATAGTTTCGTTAGCAGACAATGCAAAGCTGTTGGCATCAAAATGGTGGAATTTTTTCAGCTCCTAGTTATTGTAGTCTTATCTGAAGCTGGGTAGTGACCTCTAAAACTCATTTAAAAACATTATAGAAACTTTGATGGAAGTCTTAAACCAAAATGGGAGAGAGTCCTGTAAAAATTTCAAAAGGTCCACCTTAAGAGCAAGAATCTGAGAAACTGTCACGCCTAGCATTATGGGGTAATTTATGACCTCTCAGATTTTCTCCCAAAAATTAACAAATGTTTATTATCTTATTGAAAGACCAAATCCAGAATGTTTTGCTCTAAAGTTGAGTTGTTTAGTTTTTATGGATCCCTAAAGTTGAACGTGCGACATCAAAAATTAAGCGGATTTTCAAGACATGGAAGTTGCTGTGAGCCAAAACTCTTAACAAGAACGGTTGAACTCCAATTTTCTTTTTGTATATGGGATATAGAAGGTTGAAACTTTACAAAATGAATGTTAAATTTGTGGTAAGTTGTTGCCGTAAGGTCAGTGAAGGCCCTCAAAACAAGGCATTTTTGACGTTTTTTAGCGTTTTTGAGGTCCAAAAACAGCTTGTACATTTCAGTTGGCACGGCAAAAGTGGTATCGTTTGAAAGACCAGTGTAAGCACTTTAAAATAATGTATAAATAACCGAGGAAAGTTTAACGTACTTTTAGTTGCGTAAGGCCGAAATATGAAAAATGTCATATTTTACCGATAATAAAACGGTCATAACTTCCTCTGCCAACAACATATTGAAATATTTTCTTTGCCAATGTCATACTCTATTCTTTGTCAACAGAACAGTTGAGTTCTTTGAGGCGAAATGTGAATTTTTTTTTACAAAAAATACACAGGAAAAAATACATTTTTTGTAAAAAAAATTTTCAAATTTCATCTCAAAGGACTCAACTGTTCTGTTAAGACAAAGAATAGAGTATGACATTGGCAAAAAAAATATTTCAATATGTTGTTGGCAGAGGAAGTTATGACCGTTTTAATATCGCTAAAATATGACATTTTTCATATTTCGGCCTTACGCAACTAAAAGCACGTTGAACTTTCCTCGGTTATTTATACATTATTTTAAAGTGCTTACACTGGTCTTTCAAACGAAACTACTTTTACTGTGCCAACTGAAATGTACAAGCTGTTTTTGGACCTCAAAAACGCTAAAAAACGTCAAAAATGCCTTGTTTTGAGGGCCTTCACTGACCTTATGGCAACAACTTACCTCAAACTTAACACTCATTTTGTAAAGTTTCAACCTTCTATATTCCATATACAAAAAGAAAATTGGAGTTAAACAGTTCCTGGTAAGAGTTTTGGCTCACAGCAACTTCCATGTCTTGAAAATCCGCTTAATTTTTGATGCCGCACTTTCACCTTTAGGGATCCATAAAAACTAAACAACTCAACTTTAGAGCAAACCATTCTGAATTTGGTCTTTCAATAAGATAATAAACATTTGATAATTTTTTGGAAAAAATCTGAGAGGTCATGAATCACAGGCGTGACACTCTCTCAGATTTTTGCTCTTAATATAAATCATTTTATTTTTTCTGCAAAGAGTGAAGCAACTTATTTAAATCATACCAATGCAGTCTTTTCTAAAGTTCACATAGAAAGCAAAACTGAGAGCAGTATCAAGTTAAAAATTTAAATGCACAAATAAAAAGCAAATTTTTTAAAAAATTGTATGAAAACAATTTCCTGTTCCTTCACAAATTTAAAATAAATCATCATGATAAATAAATAATCACGAACAAACTAACTACCTAACTAACTACATCTATTTGGTAACAGATTTGTATTTTTTTTCAATTAGATTTTTTTTTTTTTTTTGAACATACATTACAAATATTGTGAGACAACTATTTTTTATGCACACTGCACAAACATACTTACTAAACAGTTTCCAAAGTCACAACTCCAAAAGCAAAGAAAACTGGATTGTAATCAAAATCACTGCCACGTAAATTAAATAACCCTACAATAGAGATGAGACATTTCAAAGTTACATTAGGTAAAAATGCTTAAATGGATGAGCAAACATGATTACAAATGCAAACAGTATTTCAAAAAAATTATAATAGTTACATAATTGCTCCAAAAGTTTAATAACTATAGCCAAGACATTTCTTATCACTTAAAAATTGATTGCGACATTAGCATTCTATTAGAATGAGAACATTGGCTGCATTTGCTGAATATATTATTTCCTTTTAAATGCGCAAAAATAAACATACATTTAATGCTTATTGTATCAGCTCATGTTGAAGTGAGTGTAAAGTATAAGGATACCTAATATGTATATACAGTAGCCCCTCGTTATATCGCTCATTCGGATATATCGCTCTTTTCTTTTGTCTCCCTGAAAAAAAAACTTTTAGTTCGAAACCATTTTTGAGAAAATATAAACTAACTACTCGGCATTAAACGAGAACAAATCCCCATCCTTTGTACGCATCAGACAAATATTTTAGTGCTATCCTGAAAAATAATGCAAATGTAATTGCAGTAGTCTGACTCTGACATACAGAAAAATTATATTCAAATCAGGATGACTTGAAGCATGCATGAAATTCAAATTACAATTGGCGTATTCAATATTAAAAGTACAAGAGCTCGTAACCCCACCATCTACAATCTCAACAAGTTTGTTTATAGTATCTCATCAAAATAGTTTAACTACTAGCATGAAACAAAGTCATCTAAAATTTTAGAAACAATACTGAAAACCAAAATTAATACCAAGATTTGTTTTTTTAAGCTAACTTCAGGAGAGAGGGAAGCAAAAGGAAGAAATGTTTTAATTCTAATTAATCGTTCAGAGCAATTTTATTACATTGCCATTTATATGATCTTAATTATTCACCTGTTGATCCTTTCTATACTTATAACTCTCATTACCCATGCGCACAAACATTATTACTACTTTGTCATTACTATAGCCTAATGATGTACACTTAAATAAAGTCTTCCATTTAAATGAACATTCTCTGCTGCTTTCCCTCCCCCGATATAAATAGATATGGATAGGTGTAGTGGAATTCAAAAAAATGGGAGAAAAAAAAAAATAAATCAGATTATTTTTTTGAACCACAAAACTGTCCATATACCTGAGAATTAGGGATGGACCGGATAGTGATTTTGCCGGATACCGGATATCCGGTGGCTCATCACACACCGGATACCGGATATCCGGTGGCTCATCACACACCGGATACCGGATATCCGGCATTACAATTACATTGCATGTTCGCTTATTTTTATGTAATGCAGCTTCAAAACAATAAATCAAAGTTATTTCTCGCATAATTTCTTTAAGAACATGTTAAATACATTTAAATTAATTTTTAAAGCCTCTATTTTATTTGTACAGGAGTAGCGCTACATATGAAATGAAACACTAGCATATTGTGATTTCTTTCTAAATTATGTATTTTTATCAAAACAGACGAAACTTTAAAAGATTGAATTAAGTATTTCTGTATATACTCAAAGTTTAAACTTTTAATTATTCTTAGTTTAAATTTTAAAGCTTTTCTGTTTCAATATCATTTCAATAGGTTTCTACGTAAATGATACAGTTATTAAATATTTCAGCAATATTAGAAAAAAAAGGAAAGAAACAAAGAAAGAAAAAAGGAAAAAAAAACCAAGCTCAGATAAACTTTTTTTTTTTTTAATTGATACATACACTCAAGCACATTGAAAATAGCGACCCAAGAAGAAAGAATCAGATTGAAATGAAATTTAATACACATAATGATACAGATGAGAGATTAACTTGATCTCAAAATCAAGACAATTGAACGAATACAGGGTGTGCAAGGACACAAATACAGAGCAACTTCAATAGCGCGTTGGACCAGAGATATCCCTGGTTGGACCACCTCTAGCTGCAATACATGCCACCACACGATCCGGCATTGAATTGATTAGACGCCTGATGTTGTCCTGAGGCAGATGGGCCCACAAATTTGTAACAGCCAACTCCAAATCACGTAGAGAGTGACACGATGGCATCTGACGTTTTAGCTGATCCCACACATGCTCTACAGGGGATAAGTCGGGGGAGCGGGCCGGCCATGGAAGAGTCTGAAAATGACGTAGAAAGTCTTGAGCAACTCTTGCTGTATGTGGACGAGCATTATCTTGCTGGAAAATTGCCCCTGGGTGACCATTTAGGAAAAATCCTACATGGGGTCAAAGAATTATCATCAACGTAACGTTGGCCGGTTAAGTTTCCACGCATCACAATTAGATTGGACCGGCTATCATAGGATATAGCCCCCCAGACCATTACACCAGCTGTGCGGGTTTCGACATTAGGGTGCCAAGTTTCGACATTGTACAGATTCCCTGTATTTGTGTCGTTGCTCACCCTGTATTAGTTTAATTGTCTTGATTTTGAGATCAAGTGAGTCTCTCATCTGTCTCATTGTGTGTATTAAATTTCATTTCAATCCGACGATATCTTCTTGCGTCGCTATTTTCAATGTGCCTGAGTGTATTTTATTAGAATTTTATGAATTTAAACTTCATTACAAAGTAACACATTTTCTTATTTCTAATTTTGCAATAATATAAAGCAAAATTTTGCTTTGAAATTTTTTTTTTAAAGAATAATATGCATGTAATTTTTCTAACATACAAGTTAAAGAAGAAAATATTAAAACAGGACCAGTGTGTTAAATAATAATAATAATAATAAAGTTATACTCAAATAGTCAGTTAAAAATTTTATATAACTCCAAAAAACAAAGGAACATGTTTTCTGAAGATTCAAATCAGCAGTTTAAATATACTTTTAAGAGGTATTCTAAAGTTGTTCACTTTTTAAAAAACAAATGAGTAAACTTTACTTAAATAATCAACTTGAAATTTTACTTTAGTTCCAAAAAATTAAGATACACATTCTTAAAAGTGGCAAATTATCATTTTAAATACATTAAGGGTCATGCTAAACATATTCACTTTTTTAAAAGCAAATTAATAAACTAATTCTTAAACGATCACCTCGAAATTCAACTTCATTTTGAAAAAATAAAGATACATTTCGAGATGCAAATGTTATATTTATGGGTTATTCCAGCCAAAATGGTACAAATCATGTCTGAAATTGTCGAGTTAAGTTTATCAAATGAAGTAATTTTCGCCAACTAATAATTGTTTTAAAAATTATTCTCTGTTTATTTGTGCATAATAAAGTGTAAATGGCTTGTATATATGAGTCATTCATTAAGGGTTTTGAATAGTTCGACCACTTTGTGTAACAGAGGAGACAAATGAGGTTTGAAAAATATATTTCTAATCGTAAAGAAAAGTTAATTACAGAACAAGTATAAAATGAACTAAGCATCCTAAAACTAATTCTGTCTGCAATTTCAAGAAAAAATATTTTTTGCACTATTAATGCGACTGTAACAGAGTGGACATCCCACAGTGCAAATTAACTATCATCAGCAAAGAATTTTAGGCTTATCTTAGTTACTGATTATATAATTCAATGTATCAAAGTAATCAAAGCAGATACATTACGTGTACTTATTTAAAAAAAATATCACATTGAATGCGATTGCTTATTTTATTTCTGAAAGGCTTGTAACAGAGTGGACAGTTTGAAACATAAAAAAAATCTAGGAACAAAGATAAATAGGTGTTTTTCCAAGATTTTTTTGTTTACATACATAAAAATCAGCAGAAAGGGTGTCAGAAGCATATTTTTTTGTGTTGTGCATTGCAAATGATTTTGTTGTTGCATTTCAGCTTAATCTTAAATTGCATTTTAAGTCCTAGCAATTTGAAGCTGGGGCAGATCATTTTTTCCTTCTTTTGCCAAAGAATTTTTTTTTTTTTTTTTTTGGGGGGGGGGTCCTTTATAAATGGCTTATGCCTAAATAAGTAATACTTGGTTACACACAACTAGATGGAGGACAAATAAAAAAAATATAATTAATTGGTGGTAAACATTAAAATTAATTCCCAAAATTCTGAAGTATCGGGACTGATTTGTACCATTTTCGTTGAAATGACCGATATATTATCATTATTATTTAAAATTATTCTAAACATGTTCACTTTAAAAAATAAATTAATAAACTTATATCTAAATTATTAACTTAAAGTTTTACTTAAATTCTAAAAGACAAAATACACTTTCTAATGATGCAAATTAACATCTTAAATACAGTCAAGTCTCAATAGCTCATAGTCCCAAGGGACCGGCTAAAAACTTTGAGTTATTGATAGTTCGAGTTACAAGCAGTTCCTACCGTCTTTTCAAGAATTTGGGACCAAATGAAAACTTTGAAATGAATATATATTTGAGTTTATAAAGCTTTGAGTTATCGAAACTCGATTGAATGTTATTGAGGGTCATGCTCAACATGTTCTCGAGGAGTTACGGAGCGGCGTGACAGACGTGAAAAGATTCTAATACCAGAGAAATATCTTTTCTGAAAGGAAGGTATTACAAAAAGAAAGAACGAAACAAAGTGCAAAATTCAAAATTTCTTTACACACATTTAAACTTATTCAAAAAAAAAAAGCATGGTTTTAAGTTGCGACGATTCATGGGGACAGATGTTTTCATTATCTAAAAGAAAACTTTCGTCAATGTTAGATAGGTTATTTAGTGTATGTTATTTTCAATTATAATAAAGCAATAATAGTGGCAAAGTAAAACATATCTAATTACAACATCATTGGGTGTTAATAGATCGCAATTTTTGTTAGAAGCACAAAAACTAAAAATAAAAGAATTCAATAAATAAAATAATTTGAGAATTTATATTAAAAGCTACTGCGATTAATTTTTATGAACTAACGATATGATCGTAAGTTTTTTTCAAACTTTTGGCGCACATTAATCCTTGAAGGTTTGTAGCCTTTTCTTTCTAAATATTTTAACTAAAATATTTTTGAAAAGCTGAAGACAATCATATTTTATCTGGCAATTGTGAAAAATCAAATATGCAGAATGCTTCCATGTCCAGTACACAGTCGGAGGAATAACACAATTTTTGTTTTAGAAGCAAAAATTAGTAAAAAGGAAAGATGAAAAGTAATTACATCATCTAAAAGGTTTATCAAACAATGAAATTTTTAACTAAGATTTTTATAAAAAAGAAAATATTTAATTAGGTCCTCACATCATACCGGATAACTCTCACATCAATTCCGGATATTCCCCACATCAATACCGGATACTTAGCCGGATATAATGCAAAAATCTTCCAGATATCCGTATCCGGGGCGGTTAGCCGAATCGGATATCAGGAAGTACCAAATACTTAAAATATCAGCCGGATACCGGATAGTTACCGGATATCCGGTCCATCCCTACTGAGAATGATTAAAATTAACGTCGCATTGATAACATAGTATAACTTAAATATTTGTGCAATATGTGATACTTTCCCATTTAAAAAACAAACTATAGGTTATCAAAGAAATTAATATTTAACGATCGATTGCATCGACCATAAAAGTTTGTCTTTCACAACAGCGTTAATAGAATATTTACACTGCCCACTTTAAGAGTGTTAAAAATTAATTTAAAACATACTTACATGCTACTTCATCTAAAGCAGTAACAATCAAAGCAGTTGCTCCTTTTTCCTTCATTATCAGCCGAACATCAACAACTTTTTCTTGCCACGATCTTCCTATAATATGAAAAAAAACGCTATCAACACTTAAAAATTTGCACATGCTAAGAAATTGAAGGATTAGTGGATGAAGGGGCTACGTTAAATTGTTTGAAAATATAATCCGGACACAGATAAGCAAATAAAACTTGGTACACATTATAAAATAGATGTCATTAGTCAATTTTCATATAATTTAACGATAAAACCAGAAAACGAAAAAGCTGCAAAAAGGGCCGCGCCGTGCCAATGTGCAAAGCCGTGCGGCGCACGGGGGCGCCGGAGCCGAAAAGGCGCCGAGCTCTGCCGACTAAAAGAGCTCCAAACTGAAAAAAAAATTAAATAAAAAATCCAAATAAAAAAATAAAATTGAACTCTTCATTAAAACGAACTCTGGCGATGAAATTGTATTGCTCAATGAGACAAGCAATCCGTCTCCCTACCCACCCATAAAGGAAAAATTATTGCCTTGTTGGTGTCTAAACAAGCTATTCAAAAGCCTAATATTTTACACTGGAAACATGGGATGTTAATGCACACATCAGCACTTTTCTTCCGAATGAGGCGCCTTGTAAGCTATTTCAGCATGTCTATAAGGTTATAAGCAGAAGAGTCCAAGCTGCTCTTCAATAGGTTTCTTCATTCCGTTGAATCAATACTACGTAATATTTTCTCTAGTACAATGTATTTTAGTATATTAACAATTGTTCCGACTGCTTTATGTTATCATACATAAAAAAATATGGTAAGCATATTTGCATCTTATTTACTTGTGCGTAATATTTACATATTATGGACTAGAGTTTAGGTAAACTTTTTAGTTTCAAAAAGTAACAATTTGACAATAATCAAACGACTGTCTCGTCTTTGCTTCAAACACTAGTTTTTTTTTAATTTAAAAAAAAAGACCTTTGGACAATGCATTTGTATTTCATATTAAATTTAATGCCTTTTTACTAATCCGGATTTTATTGGCTTTCCGAGAAATATTTCAGTTCCCGATTTTAAGAGGAATATCTTCCACTTTATACTTCAATTCAGAAATATAATCAGTACCCTGTTGTCATATTTTGACAGACAAAAAAGTGTGATTAATTATTTATCAAATACAAATTCGAGAGATATTTAGAGCTGGGTCAATCCATGTCAAATCACCCAGCAAAACGGGATTTTGTAACCCATGTCCTTGGATTTTGGTAAAACTTAGTGTATTTAATATTTTTATGGTGGTAAGTAACCATATGAAATCTTTTGCCCATATGTGATCTGGTTTTTGTTTTCCAGGTCGTCAAACTTTTCAAAAAATTGCATTTTCTGTCAACCGCTAAGCCTAATCTGCATGTATACGTATCTCTTCAGTAAATTGTGACGGGTGCAGAAATCGTTCAATATTTCCAAAAATTCTCAGATATGTTGCTGAAAGTATGAGGATTTAATAAAAAAAATACTTGCAATTTATATAATATAATTTTGTTTGAATAAAATTTGAATAAACTACGACAAGCATTTTTTTTCTTGTGCAAAACATGAGTTTACTTAAGTGGCATTTCACGAAAAGGCGGAGGTCCTATTCAATAATGGAAGCATTCAAAATAAGCCTGAAGGTGTGTTCTATCATTGTAAAGAGTAAAATTAGTGGTCTTTTTCGTTTTCTCGTTGCTTTTGCACAATATACACATTTCAGTATCAAAATTTTTGAAAAAAAGTTCTAGTCATTTGCCTAATCTAAATTTCACTGAAAAGGACACATATTTTTATTTTTAAGTGTATTTACAGCCCTATTATGCTACTTAAAAATCATCTTAATCCCTTATTAAGCAGAAAGAAAAGTGAGAAATAATTTATGACTCCCAAATTCATTTGTTAAGTTCAGCAAAATATCAGATGTAGAAAAAAGATGTGCAAAACATGAATTCACTTTAGTAGCTTTTTTATGAAGAGGCGGAGGTCATATTCAATAATAGAAGCATTAGAAATAAACCAAAAGGTGTGTTCTATCATGGCAAAAAACAGAACAAGTGGCTTTTTTTTTTTTTTTTTTTTGCTATTGCACAATATATACATTTCAGTACCAACATTTTTGAAAAAAGTTCTAGTCATTTCCTAACTTAATTTTCAATATTTGTTGTGTAAAAGAGGCATAGCTCATGCTTTTGTAGCATAAAAACTTATTATATTTATTTTTAATGATTTATAATTGTATTGAATGTGCGAAGAAGAGATAGGATAGCACAATCTTTGAAGAAAAAATAACAATAAAAAATATGAGTTTCCGAACATTATCGGATTGTTTGTCTTTGAAGTGTTTGTGTGATCCTGTTTTCAGTAAATTTAAGGAATATTCTGTTTGTTATTTTAACGCTCGACCTTCCTTGCAATTCCGACGTCGGACAGTACTTGTTGAAGTCAAGTTATCATGAAATACTCGGAATACTTATTTTGTACATATTCAATCTCCTTTTGAAGAGAATAGTAACATCTTCCAGAATCTTATATTACGGACCGTTTGACGTAGTTATTTCATTTAACATCTTACTATTTCTTGGTTATAGTAAAGATAATAGTCTCTTCTTAGGTAAAAGATAGTCTTGCTTCAAATCCAGCATAGTCACTTACTTGAAAATTTTCAATTTTTTTCTTTTAAACTCCAATAGCAAGTGTCGAAAGCTGTATTTGTTCTTAACTGGATGCTGAAATTTCTAGTTTATTTTTATTGAATTATGTCTGTCCGGGGATCTAGCTTTTTAATTATCTCCTATTATTATTTATCAGCGCAAACCAACCTTCCTGATAAGCGAATTCAATGAAAAACAAACAAACCAAAATAGAAAACCCACTCACATTCTTTATCCCTCTTATCACTATGACCCATATTTTGATAAAATAAGAAGAGACCTGATACATGCGCAAATGCAAGGAAGGTTGAGCGTTAAAATATCAAACAGTATGTTCCTTAAATTTGCTGAAAACAGGATCACACAAACACTTCAAAGACAAACAATCCGATAATATTCAGAAACTCACATTTTTAATTATTATTTTTACTATAAAGATTGTGCTATCCTACCTCTTCTTTGCACATTCAATACAATTATAATTCATTGAAACTAAATATAATACGTTTTCATGCTTCAAAAGCATGAACAATGCTTCTTTTACGCAAAGAATATTAAAAATTAAGTTAGGAAAATGACTAGAGCCTTTTTCAAAAATGTTGGTACTGAAATGTGTATATTGTGCAATAGCAACAAGAAAACGAAAAAAAGCCACTAATTTTATTCTTTGCAATGATAGAACACAACTTTAGGTTTATTTCGAATGCTTCTATTATTGAATATGACCTCCGCCTCTTCATAAAAAGCTACTAAAGTGAATTCATGTTTTACACATCTTTTTTCTACATCTGATATTTTGCTGAACTTAACAACTGAATTTGAAAGTCATAAATTATTTCTCACTTTTCTTTCTGCTTAATAAGGGATTAAGATGATTTTTAAGTAGCATAATAGGACTGTAAATACACTTAAAAATAAAAATATGTGTCCTTTTCAGTGAAATTTAGGTTAGGCAAATGACTAGAACTTTTTTTCAAAAATTTTGATACTGAAATGTGTATATTGTGCAACAGCAACGAGAAAAAGAAAAAGACCACTAATTTTACTCTTTACAATGATAGAACACACCTTCAGGCTCATTTCGAATGCTTCCATTATTGAATAGGACCTCCGCCTTTTCGTGAAATGCCACTTAAGTAAACTCATGTTTTGCACAAGAAAAAAAAATGCTTGTCGTAGTTTATTCAAATTTTATTCAAACAAAATTATATTATATAAATTTCAATAATTTTTTTATTAAATCCTCATACTTTCAGCAACATATCTGAGAATTTTTGGAAATATTGAAAGATTTCTGCACCCGTCACAATTTACTGAAGAGATACGTATACACACAGATTAGGCTTAGCGGTTGACAGAAAATGCAATTTTTTGAAAAGTTTGACGGCCTGTAAAACAAAAACCAGATCACATATGGGCAAATGAATTCATACGGTTACTTACCACCATAAAAATATTAAATACACCAAATTTTATCAAAATCCGAGGACATGGGTTACATGACCGGGTGAACTGACATGGAATGACCCAGCTACGTTATCTTTGATATTTAAAAATATTTCTTTTTTCGAAACACAATGGTGTATTCAAGGAGCTATTGAACTCGAAATAACTTTGAAATATGAAGTAAAAATGTACAGGGTATTGCAAAATTAAATATTTGTCATGCTCCGATTTTTGGCTGCACATAAAACCGAACGTTACGCTCGATAGGAATTAAAGTGAATCTGAAAACTTTTTTTGAGCAGTATTTGACGAGTAGTAGTTTTTTTATAAGCAGTAGTTAAAATTCAGAGTTATTCCTATATTTATCTAGTTAAATGTTTAAAGATATTTTTAATCACTTAAATTGTTAAATGTTATTAATATTTTATTTTCAAGATTTTCACATTTCAGCTTACAAATATTTCTGTTTATGAATTTTCATTCATTCCAGATTCGCCACAATAGAATAGTTGCATCCTTTTCAATGGTGATAGAGCTAGTATAGCTTATGTCGAAAACGTCGTTTTGTTTTTACCCCTAATTTGCTGAGTTATTTGCAGCAAGATAGTCGCGTGTGTGTCCTCTCGCACGTGCAGATTTTTTAAAACTTACAATAATAATAATTAGTATTGACTTTTAGCCAGCTTCACACTTTTAAATTTTATGATTATTTACGGTAAAATAATGAAGTCTATTTGGGGCACGGTAATAAAGGAGTGTTATTTGAGATAGAATATTAGCTTGAAATGATTGAGAGTTGACTGCAATTCTCGAAAACCAAGCCCGTCGTTGGAGGGGGCTTTGAGAAATCAGTATATTAACAGTCGGCATGGTTTTTGTTTACCGATAAAATTTGCACCCTTTGACTCTGCTCCCAGGACAACTTTAAAACAACGAGCCTGTCTATGTGCTAATTTTAGCGCATTTTTTAACTCCCAAAAGAAATAAAAATAGCTAAATAAATATATATATATTTTTTTTTTATTTGGAACTTTTTCTGCACTAAAAGAATACAAGAATTCACAGATTTCACACACCCATTGCATGTTTTCATTATATAAAAAAAAATAATAAATAAAAAATAATAATAATAATAATAATAATAAATACACGTCGAAAGATCATCAGGCAAAGCGATCATGGAGATTACGGTAAAAATATTTGTTGGACCATTTACTCGTTGATTGCGTTATATGAACGATTTGAATTTGACACAAAAGAAATTTTAGTCATGTACTTTTTTTAAATTCAACTATTGAAAAACCTACTATTTTAGTTTTAGCTTCTAAAATTTAATATTCTTTATATTCTAACGCTTTTACGAAATAATTGTTTCGGGATATTAAAAAAAAACCTACTGCTCAAAAAATAGAATGAAAATTGACAATAATCATTTTGAAAAGAATGAAAATATAATGTTATGTGTGAAGGAGTTTTTCGACATTTGGAAGCATTTTTTTTGGGGGGGGGAGGGGGGCATTTTCCGCGAAACATATTTTTTCTAAATTATATTTGTCTTTAAAACATCACTGCTGGTGTTAACTATCGAACGTTACTGCATAAGGCGCTCAGAAGATATTTGCACGAGGGCGCCGATCAGGCTTGGCGCGGCCCTGGCTGCAACTTTGAACCTAAATCAGTAATTTGTTACATAACCCCTTTATTTCCCAGCCCCTTCAATTGCGACTCTGCAATGTAAAAGGATAGGGGAAGAAAGGGCTATCCTTGATGCATATACAATTTTGAATATTAAAATACATTTTTAGAAATCCCATTTTATTCTTCGTTGATTTTTATTAAGTGAAAACTAAATGAATGAGATCAATTTTCCCCTGTCCAATTATTCGTCTCGGCAATTTTGTCAAAACGGAAGGTCTTGCGCTCATGTAGGGGAGACCAGGGTAATAAGAGACAAAGTCAAAAAATCACACAAAAAAAAAAAAAAATACATAGACAACTTTATAAATATATATAAAATAAAGTACCATGTGTATGCTTTACTACAATACATTTATTTAAAAGTTTATAACATGCTTTGAAGTTTTTTTCATGCAATGAAAAAAGCCTTCACTTTGAAATTATCTTAAAAGTTCGTGACTTTTTTTACATTTTTACTTATTTAATTTTGTAGTTGAGATGTTTGGGAGATATAAATGTGCAAACTTTTAACCAAAACTATGACTATTGGTGTACTATTTTTTGAAATCTTGAAAACCTTCTTTATTACAGGTTGTATGCCAGTGTCTTATTACCCCATTTTCAATTTTTGTAGGGGTAATAAGAGACAGGGGTCTCTTATTACCCCATACTAATAAATTTGTTTGTTTTTAGGTAATAACACAAGTTTTATGGTTTAAATGATCATTACTATTGATGTTTTCAGGCATGAAAGTGCCAGTTGACAAAAAAAGCTGAACTTTTCGCAGGAGCTAAATTAACGCCACCGAACGCATATACCATGTAAGATGAGGTTGCAGACATTATTAAATGCCTTAAAAATGTTTCATGTACATATAAAAGTACATAACCGAAAAACAAAATCTTACTTTCATTTCTGGAAATATTTATATCGCACTAAGTCAAGGGTTTAAAATCAATTATTTTCATAATTACCAATTTATGAAAAGAAAAATAACTTTGTTCAGAATTTTGAATATTGTAAATTCATAAAATACACTCAGTTTTCACATGACAGTTTTATTTATGTAGCAGGTGGAAAATCATTTATAAAAATATCAAGCAATTTTGAAGAT
>JAXGGA010007091.1:0-65019 GCA_038373865.1 Uloborus plumipes
TTCAGGGGGGGGGAGGGGGTTCAAAGGGTGCAAAACACAATGCAATTTCATCGGAAAACAACAACAAATCACGCCTACTTCTCTGTAAATACATTGATTTCTCAAAGCCAGATGGGGGCAATTGGCCCCCCTGACCCGCCCTAAAAGACGGGCCTGTCCTCCATCATTCAACCAGCGATTATACACAGTTTTTAAGCTTTGCTTCGTGATTTATTATTTCCTAAAACAGTTTGACTTTGGATTACTGAAAACTTTAATAAAAGAAACTGTTTACAGTTAAATATAAAGCTATTTACAATGGCAGATGTATACACGATATAAATATTGAAATCTCAAAGACACAGAACTATTCGAATACTACAAGAGTAAAATCCTTCGCAACGTTTCAATTTTACTTCTCTCTCTGTCCAACATCTTTCTTTTCAGCGAAAAAGTTTTTAGACAGCAGTGTTTTTCTCGGAATAAATAGCTCTAATTCATTTCTTCATTAAAGTTTTATCGCCAACTTGGTGAAAAATAATTTCGCGCTTAACCCATATAAATTCTCAATAAAAAGCTACGAGTTCTGTAGATGTCGTTTTTCTGCGAATGCAATAACAACACAGAGAAAGTTTCTTTACGGTGAAAAACAGCATTTTGAAGTCCATAAGGGGGCTGCCATAAATGATGTCACGCTTTGATAGGAAAATATGAGTGAATATTTTGAAAAGTGGCAATTTGAAGTTGGAGTTTTCTGATAAAAAAATTTTTTTGTAAAAAAAAAATTAATATTGGATTCTAAGTCTAAATTGGGTCTAAATGCAAGAAAATAAAAGGGGGGAGGTCAAGGAAGTTATTTACCCCCTCCTTAGGTTACTCACTTTTAAGCCGTTACAAATCTGATGAGTGTTACAGATCTGATATTAATATGAGATACATATCTGAGTTTATGCTTTCAGTCTTCATTAACATCTCAAAAAATGAAATCATTTCCTTGCATTTTTAACATAGAATTAAGATAACTAGCTGCGTAGCCCGGCGTTGCACGGGCTGTAATGTAGTGAAGGCAGTTTGAGAAAACTACTCGCCACCAAGGCGGCTCGCCTTTAAAGAAATGAGGAAAGTTTAAACAGTTTACTCGCCGTCAAGGCGGCTCGCCTTTACAGTAGCGAGGAAAGTTTCAATTCACTACTCGCCGCCAAGGCGGCTCGCCTTTAAAGTACCAAGGAAAAGTTTAATAAACTACTCCCCGCTAAAGCGGCTCGCTAAAAAGCTTTCCTGCACCAAAGAATCAATCGAATTATTTGCACATGCTTCCTCAAAAATAAAGACGATGTCAAGTAGCGCATACTTAGCACTCTCCCTAAATTACAAATAAAATTCCTTTCCAAAAACAATTATTTCCAAACCGCTTTCTTCCGGTAAAATTAATTGCAAAAATTCTAAACGAAAAAGTTCTTTTAATATTTGGATCGAAGCCAGAAAAAGTCCCTTCTAAAAACAGCAATTGCAATTTTATTTAAAAACACATTTTCAAAATGGTACCTGAGAAAAAATATGTCATTAATAATTAGAATAAAAACAATTGTTAGAACTTTGTTATAAACACGTATTCAAAATGACAATGAAAAAAAATAAACACTCTTTCATTTTAAAAAAGTTCAACTTAATTAACGTTTTTAATTCAAAATCGCAACGGAAAGAAATAAATATCTTGGAATTTTTAAATAGTTCAATAATTTAATTAACGTTTTTAATTCAAAATGGCAACGGTAAGAAAAAAATGTCTTGGAAGTTTAATCATTAATTAGGCTTAATCGCTATAAATTTTGACGACTTATTAAATTGATATCTTCGCTAATTAAAAATCGTATAATGATATAGATTGAAACTAATGAAGCCCGAAAAATTTCCTATCTATCGGTACCTGGTTCGACTTTCAGTTCATTGGCGTTCAGGAGAAAGAAGCGTGACATAGAAAGATAGAAAGAAAGATAGAAAGATAGTTAGAAAGATACTCAGTTTTTAATATAAGTAGATTATATTAATATATATATATTAGGCTAAAAAATCAAATTTTATTATAAAAAAGAATTTCTTGGAAATAAAAATGAGCGATGAGGTTTTTAGATAAAATAAATTATGAGATTACCAAATCCAAGCTAATAAAACATTTGTTTTGTTTTGAAACAACACACAACTTCAACTTTTTCAACACACAACTCTGCTGCTTGCTTTTCTTTAATTAGTTGCAGGAAATTTAATTTCTTGATTAGAAATTCAAATTTAGCATGCTAGTTATTATCTAGTTATTTAGCGAAGTTATGAGAAATTGAAGCACCAAAAAAATAAATAAATAAAATAATAATAATTAATTAACTTAATTTCTGCAGTGTCAATTTTTCTTATTTTACTAACTTCTATTGTCAGGTCATACAAACCACAAATGAAGCAATTGTACTAAAACTCATTGCTTTTCATTTTTTAAGAACAAAAATATTCAATATATGGCTAAAACCTATGATTTTTGCTTTTTAATAATTCTGAAACGTGAGAGTTAGTTCGGTAACATATTCGCTGTTTTTCAATGTTACCGCTCTGACTGTTACCGATCTGACAAACCGACAAAGTTTTTTTTTTTTATTTCCGAGTCGATCGCGCTAAACCAAAATCAAACACGTGGTTTTTTCACTTGCAATATAGGACTATACTTATATATAAAATAACTTTTAAAATAATAAAAACTGCGCATTTTAGCTCGTGTTACCGATCTGATGACTTAAATGACACACATTTTATAAATCACTTAAAAAAATCTTACCTGCAATTTTAGATGCAGAAATGCAAATTTTTAATTACGATGTGATAAAACATCACACCAGGTACTCAGTATCACGTGGTATCGGTGCAGGAGATGATTTTGGGAGCCTAAATATAGATCGGAAGTTATTGTTACCACTCTGACGCGGAACTGAGGGACATGCCTATTTCGCATTCCCTAGAAAATCAGAAATCGATTAAAACAAAAATGAAGTAAAATATTAACAAAGGGGTAAAAATAGAATCGTTTTTTGTGCACGTGCGTTTTTTTGGGAAGTTAGAAAGTGCGCTTAAGCTGTTTGCATGCTAAGCTTTGCTACTGGGGACACGTTACCGATCTGATTTTTGATGTATGAAACAAATATTTTCTGAAGAATTTTTTTTTTCTGAATTTATTAGATGAAATGAAAGCAAAACCTTGTCTTCTTTTTGGGGAAAATTATTTTTTTAACTAGTTACTGAAATACTAGTGAAAATTCACTTGGGACTCAAATTGGCACTTTTCTAAATATAAGCTCGTATGTTCGTAAAATTGTGACAGTTTGTGACAAGAAGGAGGTAGGAGGTAACAAGAAGTGCGACAGCACATATATTTTCTAAATAACATTATGCTTATGGAAAACAGCGTCACATTTCCATGATTAAAAAAGGTTCAAAAAGTTGAAATATTTTAAGGAAATATATGAGATTTTGTAACTATTGTAATTTTTTTCCATATTCGTTTATAAAAAAAATAAACACTGTTCTTGGGTCTGCATTGATACTTTATACCGCATTACCCCGCATTAGCCGGCATGCCGGAAAAAGTGAAGTTGACTAGCTTGCCAGGACATTCGAATTGTCCGACATGCCTAATAATTCAAGGCTCATTTTGCAGCAAAGAAAAGTAAATTTCCCCCTTAGTTTAAACCGCAAATCAAACCAATGCAAGGGAAAATAATAAATTCCTCAAAGTAACCTCTTTTTCAAAAACTAACCAATAAACTTCAGGTCTCCGAGAGGAAAAAAATCGTGGCGGTTTGAAGGTCCGTTACCTAGATATAGTAAATTCATATTTTTACAAAAGTAAACCGTTTATTAATACTTATAAAATGATCTGTGCTGCTGTGCTGAGCACAAATGTGGTATCTGCAGCTGAACTTAAACTGAGAGATCACTTTTTAAAAGTTTTATGCCTCCATATAGTTCATTTAGGTCATACTTTTTTCAGAAATTTTGTTTTGATATTTCCCGTTCACAAATGAACATTAAGCAATATATTTAGGTTGTATACTTTACAAAACATCACCTGGTGACAATGATTGAATTTTGATAAAAAATACAGATACGACTCATGTACTTTACACATCATTATAGAACTTATATAATTATTTCAGTTAAATATATTGCATTTGTAATACAGGGTGTCCACTCCAATCGTGGACCAATAGCTAATTTCTAAACGGTTAGAGATAAGCATATAGTTTATTTTGAAAAAAATCTCCAAATTACGAAAGGAATTTTGGGTCTATTCAATGTTTTTCAAAAAATCAAATTTTGAAAGAGTTACGAAATTTAAATTTTTATACAGCCCCCCAAGTCCTATCAATCATATTTAGTAAAACATTCTTGACACTATAACGTTTAAAACTTAAAAAAAATCACTGTTCTACGACAAAAATTGGCCGAGTTATGACGATTTGAAAAATCAAGATTTTGAAGGATTTCGCATACGGTCCCTCTCGATGACGTCATGAAACAATGCAAAATCTTGATTTTTCAAAACGTCATAACTTGGTCAATTTTTGTGGTAGAAGAGTGATTTTTTTTTAGTTTTAAACGTTACAGTGTCAAGAATGTTTTATTAAATATGATTGATAGGACTGGGGGGCTGTATAAAAATTTAAATTTCGTAACTCTTTCAAAATTTGATTTTTTGAAAAACATTGAATAGACCCAAAATTCCTTTCGTAATTTGGAGATTTTTTTCTAAATAAACTATATGCTTATCTCTAACGGTTTAGAAATTAGCTATTGGTCCACGATTGGAGTGGACACCCTGTATAATTTAATGTATATAATTGTAATGTAATATAATTTGTAATATAATATAATTTGTAATATAATATAATTTGTAATATAATTTGTAATATAATATAATTTGTAATATAATTTGTATTAAAATATAATTTTTTTTCTAACCTCGGTTTTTCCGGCATCGCCGGAAAGGACCAAGCAAGAGTTATAGAAAATCTGGTGACCCTCGAATTTTGTGGCATGGCGGCTAATGCTGGGTAATACGGTATTTCTTTTAGAAGCAACAAATATTTTATAACTTTGTCTTAAGTTTATAGCGAAAACTATGATAGATTATACTGCATCTATTTTCATTGCACTTACCCCATCCTATGCAGTAGTAAAGTTTGAAGGGAGCATCTTTCTTAAAAATGTGTACGGTCACTCTGCTGTGCAGTAAGAGCCCTTCCACAAACATCCAGTTGATGCTGGCTAAAGCCGAATACATCTGCAGACTCAGTACTCCTTTACACAACCATTCCTAAAGCAAAATCATAAAAATATTGGAGGAAAAAAGAGCAGTCAAATCTGGTTAAATTTGTGAAATTAAATGCAGTTCATAGTGATATGAAAGTGTATAAAATGATCTCAACGGTTCTGATGAAACTAGTGTATATTTATATGCATCTGTTACAGTCGTAAAGTTATTTTCTGTCCATGGAAAAAAAATGTTCTCGAAAATTTGCTATTCATATTTCCTCGTGGACAGAAATTATGTTTGTTCATATATATTTTTTTCATTTAACTTCATTATTGTATTTTGCTTTATTATTAGTATTTATTACCCTCATTCTTTTATTGCTTGGTGGATCATATGAATCAGGAAATATTTTCAACTTCCCAAACTAGATTCTTATATTATAATAGGTTATGAGAATATGTATTGGAAGTTAATGAAAACCTTAATTGGTTATTTTGTTCTATAAGTTTTATTTCGTACTAGCTGACCCGGCGAACTTTGTTCCACCTTAAAGGCAATAAATAAGAAAATTTTTGAATTTATTAAGTTTTTTATTATTAGAAAATACAAAAAAAAAAATAAGTACCTACATTAATCATTCATTATTGTTTCTGTATTTTAGTACATAGGTTGCTCTTCACTAAAGTACCTTGTGATGCACAACATTTTTTGTTTTATTATCAGGTGCAAAAAGAAACAACGCAGATGGTCTTCCGACCCGTAAACATGCCACATATAATTGACCATGGGAAAAACAGTGATGTTCTAGATTCAAACCACAAAATTTTAAGGATTGGCCTTGTGATTTGTTAAAGGTCATGACAAATGCAAGACGGATCGGAAATAGAAGTCTTTTAAATTCAAACGGCATATCGGTTGGGATCATCGAGATCCTAGGAATGAGCAATCGTTTCTGACAGCCTATCACATATAAATTTCAAGGGAAGTAACGCGTTTGTTTATAATTTATTTCACGAAAAAGTCAAATAACACTCAACGCACCGCTAACTTACAACCTGTTTAATGCGCACCGGAAGCTGCCAGAACGTGTGCTTTATGTCGCTCAGCCATGGAGGTGTCAAAAAAGGCTTAGTAAACAGGCTTAGTCAATAAGACAGTTTTTCTATTTATGTAACTGACACACATAAATTATAGCCTATGTCCGTCTCCTGGCTCTAAGCTACCTACCCACCAATTTTTAGCCATATCGGTACAGCCGTTCTTGAGTTATAAATAGTGTAACTAACACGACTTTCTTTTATATATATAGAAGAGAAGATAGAATAGTAGTGAGAAGAACAACCTCTTTAACTGCAGTGCAGGAAACATCCCGCCAAGCGCTTTCTACCTCTCAGCCTCAGAGGCGTAAAAACTCTTAAGTGACAATCGTTTCTGACAGCTCATCACATATAATTTTAAAGGAAATAACGCGTTTGTTTATAATTTACTTCACAAAAAAGTCAAATAACACTCAACGCACGCTAACTTACAACCTGTTTGCTGCGCACCGGAAGCTGCCAGAACGTGTGCTTTATGTCGCTCAGCCATGGAGGTGTCAAAAAGGCTTAGTAAACAGGCTTAGTCAATAAGACAGTTTTTCTATTTATGTAACTGACACAGATAAATTATAGCCTATGTCCGTCTCCTGGCTCTAAGCTACCTACCCACCAATTTTTAGCCATATCGGTACAGCCGTTCTTGAGTTATAAATAGTGTAACTAACACGACTTTCTTTTATATATATAGATAGAACAAGATTTTTTCATGATAATAGGTTATGAGTACAATGTAGTGGAAGTTAATGGAAATAGTAATTGGTTGTTTTGCTCCATAAGTTATATTTCATATGAAATAAGATTATTACATCAAAATAGGTTATGTGTAAATTTATTGGTAGTTAATAAAAATAGTAATTGGTTATTATGTTCCATAAGTTTTATTTGATATGGAACAAGATTTTTTCATGATAATAGGTTATGAGTAAATGTAGTGGAAGTTAATGGATATAATAAGTGGTTATTTTGCTCTATAAGTTATATTTAATATGAAACAAGATTATTACATCATAATAGGTTATGTGTAAATTTATTGATAGTTAATGAATATAGTAATTGGTTATTTTGTTCTATAAGTTTTATTTCATATGGAAAAAGATTTTTTCATGACAATAGGTTATGAGTAAATGTAGTGGAAGTTAATGAAAATAGTAGTTGGTTTTTTTGTTCCATAAGTTTTATTTCATATGGAACAAGATTCTTAAATCATAATAGGTTATGTGTAAATGTATTGGTAGTTAATGAAAGTAGGAAAGTAGGAAAGTAGTAGTATTTTGTTCTATTAGTTTAATATCATATGGAACAAGATTCTTACACTATAACTGGTTATCAGTAAATGTATTGGAAGTTCATTAAAATCATATTTGGTTATTTTATTCCTTAAGCTGTATTTCATACGGAAAAATTTCTTACATCATAGTTGGTCATGACTCATAATTTATAGATTGGTAATTTCTTTTCACAAATTTTATTTATAAGATAATGGAAAACATCTGTTCATTTGCAAAAAAAACTTGTAGTGCCAAAGATTAAGAAATGTCACTTGTAAAGTGTATTGCAAAATAACAAAGGATGAAAGAGTTCAAGATTTCGTAGAGAAGAACTCGTGAAAAAAATTCTGTTGCCTTTTTCCCTTCCATTTTAATGAGGTTTTGTTGTGCACGATTACTTCTCTGGGTGGAGTTTGTTGAGAAGATATGGTGGTGACAGCTCGTCCATTATTTAAGGTAGAGATTTGTCTTACATGTCGGAAGCATCTTTTAGTACTTCCGCTTCTTAGGGAAAAAAACTTAAATAAATCAATGAGGACACTAGATAAACCTGTTCTTTATACTTATGGGATGCAAATAATCCAGTGTTCTTTTTTCGTGGAGATTTTTTGTTCTTTCCTTGAATAAAAAATCCAGCAAAATGAAAGCGGTCAATATATAATAGATGAGCCTGATTGGGTTTAATCTTATTGGAACCGGATGAAAAAAACAGGTTAAAATTATCGCTGTCATGGATATCCAATCGAAGATACCAAACATGAAATATAAAGCTTGATATATCCAACAAAATGGAGGGTAGTAGAACGCAGTAAGAAATAATTCATTACTATTCATAAATGTAGAATTAGCATAGAAGAGGATTTGTCAAACCAAAAATTTATCAAGGAATGAAGAATTTAAAATAATAACAATAATAATGACAGGAACAGCGAAAAAATTTTACAAATAGTTCTAAATAACGTGCACAAGCACTCACACAAATAAATCAATAGAACTTGGGAGGGGGAGGGGGGGTTGTACGAAAGTTTTATACAAGGGTGGTATCAGTGATAAAATCAACATTTTTTGCAAAAATATAGTTTTCATGTGTTTTGAATTCTACTAAGAGAATTCTACTCATCCCTTTCCAATATATATTTACGTAGTTAAAAAGAAATAGGGCGCATACTTACTGTGTGCTTGTATGAAACATCGGTTAGAATTGGTGAGGACGTGACGATGAGAAGTAGCAAATTTATGAGTAGAGCTATCGATAAATTTATGTGCACCTTTAAACGACTGCATTTTAGGCTTCTGTAAAATAAAAATATACATTTTTACATGATTCATATGGTAGTTATAGTTAAAATTCTTCTGTAAATGTAATCAGGCAGCTAAAGAGCATGAGCGTATTGCCACCAATTTTGGTACATGGACTATATACATCGCACATCATGAGATCAATGAGTTGAAAAATTTTTGATCAAAACTATATTTTAGGACTCGTATGGAAAAAATACATTTTCTACACATTTATATTTTATTTCAAATAAGTAGTGCTTTAATTTTTTCAATATGTTTATCGATTCTGTGTGGATCAGTTTCTTCATTCAGTTGCTTTTTTTCCATCGCCTAGTGAAAGACTTTCTGTTCTATTTTGTTTTTAATATAAGAGTTAAATTTATCAATTCAACATAATCAACTTCACCATTATAAACTTTTGTTATTCAATAAAATGCCAACTTCTGTCGGCTAATCCCGTGACTACATTTTTAAATAGCAACAAAAATAATAACCATATCGCTCTTTCGGGTGAATTTGAACCATCAACCTTTCTGTTTACAACAGAATACGTTAGCTGATTGCACGCGTGCTCTACGGAGGTTTCGCTATATATTAATAGTGAAAAACGAGTTGACATAAACTAAACTTTGCGCATGTGATTTGAAAGTAGCAGATGGAACTTTTTTTTATGTCTTTTTTTTTTCTCAGTCCACTTTGGCAGCCAACGTCCCATAAGAAGCAAAGCCTAAAAAAATATATAAAAATAAATAAAACAATATATAAAGAGTTGTTTTATTTATGGCAGTGACCTGCAATAAACCAATCACATTTTTAAAATTTCATTACAGCAGTTGTTTTTGTTCATTCTCAATGATACACTGCAAAAAATGAATGTTGTTTTTACAGTATAATACTATACTGTTAGTAAACTTAAATTGCTCATTTTACAGTAATAAACAGTGAAATTGCTGATTTTAGTTTCTTACCGTGCATTTCACGGTTTTAAACTGGATCCTCAGCTGCCAGTATTATACTGTTGTTTTTACAGTATAATACAGTTACATTTTACGGCAATGAATGACAAAATTTCTAACTTTGCAGTAAGAAGCTGTAAGATTGCTGGTTTTGGTTTATTACTGTGTTTTACATTGGAACCTCGACTGCCAGTATTATTCTGTAAAAACAACAGTTAATGTTTTACACGGTATATATTGATTGGTGAATCAACTTTTTTCCGATGTCGACTACTTTTAGACAACGTTTAATTTTTTACTCACGAAGGAATTCGCTTAAATGCATAGAGCTTAAATAAAACTCAGTTGTTCGAAAATATCGTTTCCATCTGTTACAGGTAATTTATTTACCACATTACTTATGCTTAGCTAATGCAACAACGCCCTTTTATTTCGCGAGCTATCAGAGCAGCTATTGAAGTAATCGTTGCTTCACGAAACATATCTTCGTTGGTTTTCGTGAAATGCAGTTATTCATGATATATATTCCCACTTTGTAGTCATTCTTGCGCGTACGAAAACTGTCTTAGGAAATGGAATTTGTTTTTTCCATATAATTATCATAATAATTAATTAAACAATGGTAAGAAGTTTTAATTTTATGTCATAGTTTCTCAACGTAATGTTGAAAGTAAAGTTGAAAACTTAAAAAAAAGTGTAGTTAATTATAGTGTTGTTCTGGTATGTTGGTATTGAACATTGACAATGTTTACCTTTTTTCAATTAATTTGCGTTGAATTGAATTGAGTTTCTTTTGTGTAGTATTTTTACTAAAGTATTCGGGCTCGTGGTGGCTTGATCCATAAGCCATTTGACTCGTTTGAACTGGCATTTGAAACATTTGAAATTATTTTTTGTGATTTTATTCTTGCAGAGGATTTATATTAGCACTTAATTTTTATACTGCTGCTTTAGACCTTCTTTTAAACCTTCGGGTTAGAGCTGAAACAACCGATATTCATAATTTATTTCAGTTTCAAAAGGTTTTGTCAAAAAAAAAAAAAAAAAAAAAAAAAGAAAAGAAACAAAAAGAAAAAAGTGCTCTTGATCTCCATGTTTCTTCTTTTTTTTTTTTGCACTGGCGCAAAATCAAACGTATTCACTCTAGTTTGAACATAAGTGACACAGAACTGTTTCGGAACTCTATAAGTGATTGTACAGTTTTATCAATTTTTGAATTGTGTGTTATTTTTATAATAAGTTATTGATAAAAAAAGCTGTGAGTTATTCTTTCTAAAGAAGATAAAGAGAGCTAGCAAGTTTGAGTTCTTTTGACATAGCATCTTCTTCATCTAAAGCTGTGTAAAACTTGTTCTCTCACGATGTGAATTTGAAATCTGTCAAAGCTGAATCCAAACAACTAACAAAATCTGTTTTGAAAACAAACTTTAGCATTAGAAATTCGGAGAAAGTATTAGAAATTCAGGGAAAAGTTCAAACCATTCCAACTTTTATGCAAATTTCCTCAACTATTTAAATCCGTCTGTCTAAACTTTGAGAATTTAAATTCATCCGATGAAAATCCCACAAAAGCTTCGCTCCATAGAATTTGCAATTAAAATGTCCGCACATGTGGAGCAGCTTCGATTTCCAATGAAGAGCAATGGATATTTCTGATTCTGAATTCGCCGTGAGGATTCAAAAGTAATCCATGGTAATTCTTGAATGTTGCTAAAACACTGAATTATTAACTTAATGGTGCGTCGAAAGCAGTTCAGACAGACACTTGAAGTTAATTTCGCATCTTATTTACAGGCCCGTCATTTGGAGGCTCAGGAAAGGGCAATTGACCCCCTGGTGCTTAAAATACACTATATTTAAAATGTCTGGATGTATTTTGTATTTTATTTCTTCATACAAAGTAAATGAAGTGCAGTAAAACCTGTGTAAGTTGACCACTTGCGGTGTAGTACACTGCAAAAAATGAACTGTTGTTTTTACAGTATAATACTGGCAGCCGAGGTGCCAATTTAAAACTGTAAAATTCACAGTAATAAACTGTAAAATTAGCAATTTTACAGTTTCTCACTGTAAAGTTAGCAATTTTACAGTTTATTTCCGTGAAATTTAGCTACATTATACTGTAAAAACAACTGTATAATACTGGCAGCAGAGGTTCCAGTTTAAAACTGTAAAATGCGCGGTAATAAACCACTAAATTAGCAATTTCACAGTTTATTACAGTAAAATTAGCAATTTTACAGTTTAGTACTGTAAACTAGCAAATTTTAGCTTACTACTGCAAAATTAGCAATTTTTACAGTTAATTACTACAAAATTAGCTGTATTATACAGTAAAAACAACATTCATTTTTTACAGTGTACTTTGTTCTCCAACTTATAGTGGCGGACATACTTGATTAGGACCTATTCTGTACCTGACAAAGGCGACCAACCTAGATAGGTGAGCAATTTACAAGCGTGGACAACTTTACAGGTTTTACTGCAATGTAATAACGATACATTTTCACCTAAAGTTCGGCCTGAATTTGCACTTTACTCACTCCCGGACAAATGCTGATAAGTTTTTTTTTTTTTTCGAAAACAACTAACAACCCTCATTTGTAGCGATTGAAGTTTATTAAAATGATGCTGCAGGATCAAAGGCGGAGGGCCTTGAAACGAAACAAAGCTTCCCCCTAATATCAACGGTTAATCGTGTCTTGTTAGTCAATACGAGAAAAGTAGCGTTTTCTGTGATACGCGCATCTTCCCGGAAAGTGGCACATTCACGCAAAAAAGTGTACAAAAACGCAATGCGGTATGAAAAACATGGCTACTGTTTTGAATTAGGCGTATCTATTTTATTCTAAAACCACTCAAAAAGACTAAGCACAAATTGTTTTATTATTCAACCGCGACGAAATGGCCGGTGTCAATCAAATGAGAAAACGAGTCTATTCCTTAAAATAGGTAGAGAAGGAAGAAACTCCAGTGTGCCATATTTGCAAGTTTAGCGACATTTTGGCGAAGTGATAAGTTTTATGAAATATTAAATAATTCTTCGAGCCACACCTGCATTTGGCGAGGAAGTGAAAACAAGTATTTGCTTTCTTTATTGCAACCCTTATGTTACCATTTTGTTTTTAAATTTAAATGAAAAGTTGGAGGCGCTGCAGTCAATGGCCAGTGGCTGCGGAAAGATACAAAACCAAGACCCACCTACTTTCTTATATCCAATGAGAAATCTTCCTCGATTGTGCAAAAATTAAAATAGGTTCCTCTTTGGCTAATTTCTCAAATTGGGAGACCAATTAAAGGTAAGCAAGGTGACGTATTCAAGCTTTATAACCGATGCTGCAATTGTGAATCCCATTCCTCAATTTTCATCTGCGTATCACCCTTTCCTAAAATTCTGAAAAAAGGAGGAGTCATAGGCCATCTCTGCGAAGTTGAATAATACAAATTGTACTCCAGTCTAATGTAACAATAGACAGATACCTTTTCATTCATTTTATGAAAGTTTGACAACTAACTTTTACATTTTATTGCTTTGTGATGATTTAATAGTCACCGTTTACATTCTATTGGTTGATGCCAGTTCAATAACTGACTTTCACATGTTGTTGGTTGTTGCTTGAAAACGACTTTTCCACTTTTGCTCATAATTCTAAAAAGCATTCATTTTCTTTTAGTAAGTGAATTCAATATTTTGTTCCGAAGCGATCTATTCTGGAACGCAGTTTGTATGAACTGGCAATGCTACCCCGAATATAAAATAAGTATTGAATTTCGATAACACTGTTGAGACGGATGTTTTCCACTTGTAAGCAACTAAAACAAATCTAAAATAGTTTCAACGGAGAAACATTTTTAGTCGTTGTTAAAGTAGTAACATTAGAGAGAGCATGTTGCCATCGGTGAATCCGTAAAAGTACTACTTTATAAATATGATTTTGTATTTGTGGAATTCGATAAAAAATGGGCTGAGAAAGTTGTATTGCTTTGGAAGCAAGAGTTGGTTTATAGAGGTAAGCGCGTTCAAAATAGACGAATAAGACTCGGAAAGCTTTTATCTTTTGTTTTCCACGTGTACATAGGAGGAATCACCAAAAAGATTTTATTTGGGAGAATTTCTTTAGGTAATACGTAAAAAACTCTTTTAAATCTTGTTTTCTAAATTCTATTTAGATAAGAAAAAATAATAGTAGTTTCTAGCCTACCTTTCCACCAAGTTATTGAAAAGTGCTGCTGTTAAATCAATGGAAAAAAAACTGTGAATGGAAAGTAAAATTATCTTTTCCGTTTACCTGTAATGACTCATTGATTGCACTGCAAAAAAAGGAACTGTTGTTTTTACACATTTAAAACTGTAAAATGAACAGTAATAAACTGAAAAACTAGAAAATTTAGTTTCCTACTGTAAAGTTAGAAAATTTACAGTTTATTTCTGTAAAATTTAGCTGTATTATACTGTAAAAACAACAGTATAATACTGGCAGCAGACGTTCATGTTTAAAACTGTAAAATGCGCGGTAATAAACTGTAAAATTAGCAATTTAACAGTTTAATACTGTAAAATGAGCAATTTTACAGTTTAGTACTGAAAAAGTAGCAATTTTTGCAGTTTATGACTATAAAATTAGCTCTATTTTACTGTAAAAACAATATTCATTTTTTACAGTGTGAATGGTTCGATTTACTAATTTTAAAGCGCTTCATTCTGCATTACAAAAGAAAGAGCTGCAATCGATTTTATTTTTCATCACAAATAATAGATATAGGAAAATCATTATATCTTCCTTCTTAACTAGTAATTCGTAACTCAAATATATAGGAAACGCTGTGGTCTTCGGTTTATGGCTGCCTGAAAAAGGAAAAATAAACCAATTCTTATAACCCGCTTATAAGCCCAGTGGATGAAAGAAAATGTGCGTGTTTATGGGGTTTCTCATTTTTATCATTTTGAGATGGATTTGAAATTAAAATATATTTTATCTCGAAGGAAGAATGAAACGTTTTACGTCTTTGACAGGGCCGTCATTTCAAACTTTTCTAGGGGGGGGGGAGGGTCTAAACACAATGCAGTTTCATCGAAAAACATAAAAAACCACGCCCACTTTTTTTTAAATACCGTAAAATGGGGTGAATCGGAACACTTTTCAGCTTTAATTGTAAAAAAAGCAGTTAAAAGATTTTTTTTTTAATTTGATTTTTTGGGTAAAAACTTCGGTCTTGTTTTACTTTTGATACTCCAAGCAAAGACAAAACATTTCGAACAGTTATTATTCATATATATAGGAATTTAGGGGTGTTCCGAATCACCCCGCAGATAGGGGTCAATCGGAACACATGTTAAAATTTTTATTTTTTTCAATTTAACCTGTAATAGGTCTCACAAACATGAGTAATATTGATGGGATAGAATAAGAACAGATAATTACTGTCAAATAAATGTATAATTTCAATACCAGTAAACGTTTATAATTTGTCAAAATTCAAAATAATTTTGAACTTATAAAAAATTTAAATTAATTTTAAGAAATGCTTTTGAATTAAAATACAAAGATTTAACATGAATGGAAGTCACTCATGTCGTCCACAAATACGTACTTGTCCTTAAAACTAGCAATTGTGACTTGGCTTAAGTTTTTTCATAGCATCTCCTGGGATGAACTCTGCCTTTTCTTTAGTTTCTTAAAAACTCTGGGTTTCGGGGATTGTCCTGAAAGATTTTTTCGCTTATTCATCACTGTCTGTGTGCTGGACTTTTACTACATAAAGTCTATGTGGCTTTCCCCCTCGTATTTTAAGTAAAAAGCAGTCTCCTGGAGAAAAAATCTTTTGAAATCTGCATTTTTTTGTCATTCTAAGGTTTAGTTGCTCACCAGAAGGGATAAACAGAAATAAATCCTTGTCCTAGTCTTGATTAGAAGAATTAGGGTCAGAATCTTGATTTTTCAAACAATTTCCTTCAAATAAGTTTGAATTGGAACAACAGAACTAAGTGTTCCGATTCACCCCGCAAATTTTTTCCCTATGGCATTTTTCAGAATTCTTCATTTTGATGACACAATTTATAAAAAATGTAAATTCTAATGTGGTATTCTGTTGTTCAGATACATGTATAATTGAAACATACCACTTTTAGTTTTCAAATATAAGAAGGTTTGTTCTTGCATATGAAGTTTTGCAGTAAATGAAAATGTGATGTTTTCTAGCATTCCACGTACAGCCCTCCTTAGAAGCCAGTAGCGTTGCCAGATTGACAAAAGTAATTTTTTCCTACTTCCTATGATCTTACCTTTCTAAAAAAAAATTCATGGCGAAAAATACCCAATATTATATTTATGAAGAATTTCTTTGCACGATCGGGAAGTTTTGTTCCGATTGACCCCGCTGTTCCTATACACCCCATTTTACGGTACATTGATTTCTCAAAGTCGGGGGGGGGGGGGGAATTGAATCCCCCCCCCCCGATCCCCTGAATGACGGGCCTGGTCTTTGACTGATTTTTTAAATCACCGCAATGTATCGTACTCAAGCTCTAGAACTTCGAATAGTGTTTTTTTTTTTGGAAAACAATTAAAAAGTAAAATGATTTTAATATGGGATAAACAATTTAATTCCAATAGTTTCTGTTTAAAAATAATAGCCTTTTTAAAGTACTTAATATATTTAGCTTTTTTTTTTAAAGAATTTTTTTTTTTTTTGCGTAACACACTTCTACTATTAGTTATATAAGTTTGATGGAACGCTTCTATTTTGAAGCAAAAAATTGCTTAATTTTAAAATCTTCCCTACTGGTACATTAATAAGTCCCAACCTTTCTGCATGAAGCCTCAGCATTTTCATATGGTACGGGAGAAATAGAAGGTTCATTCTGCCGTGCTCAGCGCAAAAGTCGTATCTGCAGACGAACTCAAACTGAGATTAATCCATTAATACCTGACATTTTTTCCCCAAAGATATTTTGTATACTGGTTACAAACAGTGTTTAATGGACAAGAAAAATAATAAAAACAAATATCATGTAAAAAATAATTTTTTTTATTAAGGAAAGAAAAATCGTCCCTTAAAAGTTACGATAGACCCCAGAGGGTACATACTTTTTTTACTAAATTTTTTTTCTGCCTACGATATAATATTAAAAAAGACATTTTATAAGAAGAAATAAAATCAGCAGTTAACATAAACTGGTAAGCTGGGAATAACTTTGAAAACTGCTTTTTCGTGAGATTGTGAACGATGTAATTTTTGATAAAGATCATATTAAAACTCCTCAGAACACACTTTACAATGGTTATGTGCTGCAATCTGTTAATAACGAATTGAAACAATACCGAGGTACTAATTGAACTCTATTATTTGGTTGAAATGTTCATTTTTGGAAATTCAGACCCTTTTTTGGACCGTCCCTAAAAAGGGACGATAGGCATTAATGGTTTAAACTCTTTAAAGTTTTGCGCCTCCATGTTGATGAAACTTTTACAGAATTTTTTACAAAATATTTCCCGTTCTCAAATGATCATATAATTTTGTATTTAGGTAAAATACGTCACAAAGAGCCACCTGGTGGCGATAACTCAGTTTTGTAAAAAAGTGCACATACGACTTTAGTGCTTAGCACGGTAGCATTCCTGTGATTAATGCCGTGGATGAATCTTAAAAAACGTTACGGAAGGTTCCATTTACAGATATGTACAAACTTTTAATTTTATTCTTAGTAAAGATAATTTCAGTATTTTTATGTATATAATAAATTATTCATGTTCGAATTTGATTATTATTTCCATGTATTTTTTCATATTATTAGTACACACTGACTAATTTTTTCCCGTCTTCTCGAATTATAAGCACGTTTAACTTTTATTCCTTCAGTTAACTATTACAGTCGCTTAACGTCAGAATTGAATCAATTCTTTCCACCAATCGCAATCTGTCACCTGAAATTTCTTAAGTAGGAAAGAATTTCTTCGCCGAAAAATCAAATTCGACGAATTTACTATCTATATTCAATGCTTTATTTTCTTGATTCACATTCTTAACGTTTCAGAAAATTACGATAAATTCCCCTCGTTCAGTTTTTTTTTTGACTAAGTGATAGAATAAACAGGGTTAGAGCATTTCGAAATGAAAAGTCTTTTTAGTGCAGCAGTTGTGTGCAGAGACTTGAGCATATAAAAAATGGAAGTCGAAAGAGGAGTTTTGAGATTAAAATAGCATACGTTAGACAGTAAATGTGAATTTTGAAGAATGTAATAGGTATCAGGGATGTAGAAATCTGGAGAGCTACACTGTAAAAAATAAATGCTGTTTTTACAGTATGATGCAGCTAATTCATCCATTGTAAAAATTGCTAATTTTACAGTAATAAGCTGTAAAATGGCTAACTTTACAGTACTAAACTAAAATGGCTAATTTTACAGTATTAAACTGAAAATGCTAATTTTAGTTTATTACCGTGTATTTTACAGTTTTAAACTGGAATCTCTGCTCCCAATATTATACTGTTGTTTTTACAGTATTATGCAGCTAAATTTTACGGTAACAAACTGTAAAAGTTATATCTATACAGTAAGAAACTGGAAAATCGATAGTTTTACAGTTTATTACTGTGCATTTTATAGTTTTAAATTGTAATGTCAGCTGTCAGTATTATACTGCAAAAACAGCAGCTCAATTTTACAATGTAGGGCTTCCCCTGGAATGTTTCAGATGGAATCAACTGAACCGAACAGCGGGGGGAAAAGCTAGCTTTTGGGAAATGGAAGTGAAAAACCTTAAATTAAATACTATATACGACATAAACCATGTCATGTTTCTACATGACAAGTAATTTCAAGTAGCCTAGCAGAGAAGTTATAAGTAGTTCTGTATTAAGCAGTAAATTACCGCCCTGGAGCCAAGGCTTAGGCAAAATTAGATACAGAATACTGACTAATTATCTGCCCGGTTTTTGCCTCTTTTAGACTGATGAATCCATTACAATTATGAAAATGCAGTCGCTGGATGTTATGACAGAGATTTTGGTCGTTTGCATTAAGTTATGTATACACTGTTAAAAATTCAGGAAGCTTTTAAGGTAAATATTACTGTAAAATATAGCGTTTACCGTACGAAAAAATTTTACAGTGAATTGTACCAAAAAAAAAAAAAAGCGATTTCAGCGCCAATTGATCACCACGTGACTGATTGTGAGATGCAAATGACACCCTATTTCCGATCTCCTGATGTGACTCATCTGGTACCGTGGATAGTAAAGTAGAATGAAATGTTTGGGTCCCGGGTTCGAGCCTTGTTGTTCGTATCGCGCCCTTTTTAATTCTTGTTTTCTCTTCCATAAAATTTTACAGTAAAAAAATATTTTACGGTAAAAGTTACTGGCAACATGGATGCCAGTAACTTTTACCGTAAAATTTCAGGAACATTTTTAACAGTGTAGCTAATAAAATGTATTTTAACTTCATTAAAATATTGATTTTTGATATAATATGATTCCATTTTATACAATTGCTTTTAATACGCATGCTACATCATGAAGGTATTCTCCAAAAGGAATGAAATTCATACCATTTCTTTATCTTAGTGTTACAGATTTATTTTAGGGAAGAATATACAAGCAAAGAAAAGCCATTTTTGAGCTGTGTTTCATTGCCAAAAGGGGAGAATATTAAAAATATCGGTAAAAGTAGAACATCTTATCAATAAATTGACATCGAAGATAAGCTTCTCGATATTTCGGTAAAGAACACGACGATGGAAAAAATATTTCATTATTTTAAAGCAAGTGTATAAATAATATGCAAAATTAAGGAGTCACGTAATTGTGAACCCACTATAGTACTGAATATAGAATCAAAGTTTTCTGCCGTATTTAATTAATGTCAGTATTTGCATGTTCGATACTTTATTCCTCATGAAATTCATTTTAAAATACTGCAAAAAAAGGAGATGTGAAAATTAATATAGCTTTGCTTTTAGTATTTATTATTAAGCAAATCAATTTTCATGTTTTATCTGAATTGTATAAGTTTCTACAAACAGATTTTTCTATTTAATCTTGAATCAATAACTAAAAAAAATCCTGTCATAAGACTTCCCCACCTTCATTCGTCTTAGCTTTCTGAAGGGAATCTGGAAAGAAAGTGCGCTTACTGGAAGTAAAAGAATATGAAGAGAGACAGGGACAATGTGATGATGGACAACGCTGAACCGATGATGACGATGAGAGCGACAACGGTTGGCGTCCACGAGTCTGCATAAAGGTCCTGCAACATACAGTAATAAGTAGGGAAATGTTTGAACCAAGCATCCTCATTTAAATTTTTGTATGCTTATATATTCATATTTAGTGTCAAATTTTTTAACGAAAAACAAATTTTTTCCTTTGAAACAACCGTTTAGTTTAATATAGTGGTAGTTGCCCAAACTGCTGCTCATCTTACGTAGTTTAGTTCGGATAACTGGTTCTGAGTCGTCTCAAGAAGGTGGATATAGAAGAGAATTTACTGCTTTATGGAATCCTTCATTGTATTTCTGAAAATCCTCCCTCTTATCTATTTTAAAAGCCTCACTCTGTTTACGGTGCTTCACTACTTTTCTTTACGTCTTATTGTATGTGTGTCCTCATGTTTCACATTAAACTTGTTTGTTTATGTTTAACTCGATGATTCTATGCTATATTTGATTCACACAGCCTTTTAACAAATTTCTTGCTATTTTAAATTGAACAAATTAATAAATTAAAAAATGTTCCTCGAATAGATTTATCGCTACAATTCAAATTCAAACTTATCTACTGAATTTAATATTCTGAATTTGATTCGCAGATCGTGTGCAATAATTTCAGCTCGAATTTTAATGCGAATATCATTACCCCATTACAGGAATCAGATAAACTTACCTCGATGTTTGCCAAACAGCGAGTGAAGTTCGTAACATTCCCCAACCAGAATCCGTCATCACTGCAAGTTCTTACGGCGTACATGTCTGAAAATAAATAACATTATTCACTTCATTTGAATTCGAATGTACGAGTCAGAGGATATGCAGAAAATACATCGTTGAATTAACCTTAGAACTGAAAAGGAAGGGGAACAATTCATCATCGAATGTAGTTTCAATTCGGTGCTCATAAACATGATATCCTCAAGATAGATATTCGAGTTTAGTGGAATGAATAATAATGCACCTTTGCAATTAGAGTGCATTCGAATCTCTTTTACTGGTTTGCGCACTTCGTGTGAAATGTAATTTCCTAAGGAATATAATTTATTAAACTACATCATTTTGCGATAGAATCGAGGGATTAAAAGTTCTGAGTAGTTTCTAAATCTGGTATTTATCTCTCTAGAGGATTTGTTGTATGTAGGGTTTGGTAATGATATTCTATAATCAGATTAAACATAACATATTAAGGTACAGTACACTCTCGATTATTCGCGAGGGTCTCGGGTAAAAAAATAATTTTTCAGTGAAATTAAATTTGTTGTTTTTGCTAAACATTTCTTACAGAAGAGTGCGATGTACTTTATCGTGTAAATTGCTTTACCTGGGCGTCATCGTAAGTACTAGTGGGTCAAGTGTCCAAGACGTCTCCACTCGACCCCTCCGATTTTGATGAAAATTTTTTTGAACGTACTTATAAGACTTGCATGAAGACATACCAAATTATAGCTCCATAAGCCTTATGGTTCAGCTAATAAAAATTATTTTGTAAAGGTCTCTTTTACCTGTCATGAAAAATAAATGACCAAATCGTCAAGTTTGTGCTTTTATTACTCGCAACCGAAGATGATTATTAAACTCAAATTTGGTGATTCTGATCACTGTTTAAGGTAGAACAGTCTACTTGTGTAACAAAAGCTCAATGCACTGTAGATTTTTTACAATTTGCTGCCAAAGTTGGTACAAAATCGTATTTTGGCAAACTTTGACCATACGTTACCAGGTTGTATCTACTAAGAGAATGACTTTCTGAAGCTAATTTCTTCCTCGTTTATAGCCTGATAGTTTGTCCTGATAGCATGAAAGGTGTGCAAGTGGCATCTTGATAGCTCACATAATTGCTGAATTATCCGAGTTGAAATTCCAGTCAACAAATTTTTTTTCTTAATTTTGTCTCAATTTCAAAAGGCAATGTCTCAAAAAGGTCATTTTGAATTTTAATTTTCTTTAAATTATTGGAAAGAGCTTACTTTTATTAAGTAAAAAACGTTGGTTTTATTTTTGAGACGAACCAGTTTTTAAGGGACATTTCAGATCAAAAACGTGTACGTCATTCCAAGTGAAATCAAAGAAAAGAAGACATAGACCTTAAAAATTCATATTAATTTGTTCTTTTAAAACTTGCAGAATCTATTGTACTTATGTTTTGATGAAAAAAAACCTTTTTTTAGATATTTTTGAATTTTAGTTTCTGTGTGCACATCCGTAAATTTCAAGAAATGGCGAAAGTTAAAGTTTCGTTTTTTACAAAAAGAATTATTTTTTTCTCGCTGTTAATAGAGCTTGAGTATTTTCCTAGGTGTTATTTAAAAGCTCTTGAAGCAGAATTTCAAATGATACGTCACTTGGCAAGGTTGAGGGTCATTAATATTTCAAGGTCATAAAAAGTATTGTCCCATTTTTCATCATTTTTTCTTTATGGGCCCGTTACAATCGTAGGCTGAATATCTAGCCACATCCTCGGCAATATGGGATTGAATGGGATTTCAATTATTACTTACCATATTTTCAATTACCGTTGTTATCAATTACATGGAAGAATGCAAACAGAAACAATTGCAAAAATCAGATAAATCAAAAATTTTTGTTATTGCTTTTCAAAATAATGTCTTAGCAGTCCCATTATGAATTTTTTTATCACATATACACCATATTAACTGTTTTATTTATTTACTTTTTCTATTTATTTATTTATTTATTTTTTTGGAAAAAACAAACAAACAATGCTTTCTATGACTTTGAAATATTGTGGACCCTTAACCTTGCCAAGTGACATATCAATTGAAATTCTGTTCCAAGAGCTTTATAACACCTAGGAAAACACTCAAGATCTATTAGGAGCAAGAAAAAAATAATTATTTTGTAAAAAACGAAACTTTATTTTTCGTCATTTCTTGAGTTTTTAAGGGGCACATACACGAAAACTAACCTTCAAAATTATCTAAAAAGGATTTTTTTTGTATCAAAACATAAATACAATAGCTCCTGCAAGTTTTGTATAAAACGAATTGACGTGAACTTTTAATGTCTATGTCATTTTTTGTTTGATTTCACATAGAATAAGTACATGTTTTTGATCTGCAATATCCTTTCAAAACTGGTTTGTCTCAAAAATAAAACCAACGTTTTTATTTTTAAAAAGTGCGGTTTTTTTATTTTGAAAAAGTGCGCTCTTTCCAATGATATAAAGAAAAATCAAATTCAAGATGACCCTTTTGAGATATTGCCGTTTGAAATTGAGAAAAAATTGAGGAAGAGCATTTTTGATTGGAATTTCAACTCGAATAATTCAGCAAGTATTTGAGATATCAAGATGCCACTTGCACACCTTTTGGACATACTAACAGGCTACAAACGAGGAAAGAATTAGCTTCAGAAAGTCATTCTCCCAGCAGATACAAGCTGATAACGTGTGGTCGAAATTTGCCAAAAAACGATTTTTAACCAACTTTGGCAGCAAATTGTAAAAAAAAAAAAAAAAAAAAAAAAAAAACTACAGCACAATGAGCTTTTGTTGCACAAGTCGCGAGCAATAAAAGCACAAACTTGACAATTTGATCATTTTTTTCACGACACGAAAGAGGCCTTTGCAAAATAATTTATATTGGCTGAACCATTGGGCTTATGGAGCTATAATTTGGTATGGCTTCAAGCAAGTATTATATGTACATCAAAAAAAAAAAAAAAAAATCATCAAAATCGGAGGGGGTCGAGTGGTTTTTTTTTTTTTTTTTCTTTTAATATTTGGTACACTTGACATGGAATAACCCTATTCCTTTATGGATTTCACGTACTTCAGAATTTAAAATACAAATTATTTTTAATACTGTACCTATATTCGCCGTTAATTCACGTTTAATTTTGTTGTCTTGTGCCAGTCTAGCTCACGCTAAGGCCCCTATATATATAGCGGCTCTAGCTCACGCAAGACATCAACAACAACAACTGCAACAAAACAAGGTGGCGAGAGCAAAGCCTTCGATTCTTCAAGCAAAGATCACAAATCACGCGACGTGTTTAAAAGTAAAGTATCGGAAGAAACCAGGATTCTTTGACTAGTTTCAAGTAAAACGTGTCACCCATTCGCCGAAGTTGAGCCATGTGACTTGGGTGAACTATGTGACCAAAGTTGATTTTTCATTTCCCTGAAGTTCTCATTTTTACTATCTCCACGAAAATACTGGTTTTTTACTTCATTCCATCTTTTCCTGACTTTTCACAATATTACTTGTTGTCCCAAAACATGTATGTGCTAAGTTTAAGCAACTTTTATGCTTTAATAGCGTTAATTTTATCCCTTATTTAATTCCCAGTTTGAAATCGAAAATGTAACAATAGATTTGCGCTGAACGTGTAAAATAAACATTACAGAGAAAAGGAAGGAAATAAACTATCAATCTCACTGTGCTTTAGATTTACCAAAAGGGAAATTGCGCATATTTCTGAAAGCGTTTTGATTTAATGAACATGCCCATCTTTCTGTATTTGTTGATCCTTTCATATCAATACGATAAAAGCAAAACAAAGTTATTTTCTAAGCCTATCTCGATTAATTAAAATTTTGAATAGCGCAGACAGATATTTTCTATTATTTGAACCTTTTCTATGTGTACAAAGATAGTGTAGTTAATCTAAGATTTTAGATAGAGAGAAAATATTAAATTTTATGGTAATCACAGGCAAAGAATTCATGAAATGAAGTGAAATGAAAACAAATTAAGAACGAGTTTATTGCGAAGTTTTATATCTTATTCAAGACCCCGTAGAATTTATGCAAGGGAATAAAATAGATTCTAGAAGAAAAACATTCAAATGAATTGGTAATAATCCATGGAGAAATTAATTTCGTTTAATTTCTACAATATCCAGTCATATCCATTAAAATAAAATCTTTCAAGATGTCAAAGGGAAAGAAAAGTTTTGTTTGTTATTTTCCCCTAAAGATGAATTGGTGAAAGTATAGCCGCGATAAAGTCTTTTTTAAAATGCTGTCGCAAAGGAGTTAATGAATTAGTTGAAATAAGCAGTTTTTTTTCTCACTTGTGATTTCAAGTTCTTTCATTTTGTGCGCAAACATAATGCATTTTAATATTGAAATTTAGTTAGCAGTTATTTAAATAGCAAAACGAATAAAATAACAGCACATTTTCCAAGATACAAACTTCGAGCTTTTTCTGAAAATTGAGAATTGTTGAAAATTTTTGCTCCTTACTGCTCTTAGATGAAGTAATAGCATTATTCATTCCGTAGCTTAAATTTGGATTTTTCCAGATTTATAGAAAACAGTTTTACCTGTATTCTTATCTAAGTGATTTCAGAGTTATTTTAAAAGTGTATAACCGCTAGTTTTTACGATGCTAGACTACGTTTATACTTCTTTTTACCCTACTCCTAATTCGTCAGTGTAGGAAGCTTTTAATCCTAGCAACGTATTAATTATATTTAAATTAATCTTTTGACTAACTTTTAATAGTATGATAATGGTTGTAATTAATTTATCAACTAACTTATTACCCGGCGCTGCTCGGTATTGCATTCTGTTTAACTTATTTCATGCTAAAATGAAATAGGTGAGCCTTAAGTTGATAATTCATACTTAATCGTAATTTTTGTTGGAAAATACTCATATTTAAATGTGTTAAATTTTTTCCACTTGTATGCTTAAAGGCAGGCCCGTGGTTTCAAGTTTTATCAGGGGGGGGGGGGGCAAAGGGAGCAAACACAATGCAATTTCATCGGGGAATATCAAAAACTACACCCACTTATATGTAAATACATTGATTTCTTAAAGCCAGGGGGAGGGTAAATGACTTCCCCTGACCCCCTAAATGACGGGCCTGCTTAAAGGCTTATCTCTATTATTCTATCTATTCAAAATTGAAAAAAAAATGAACATTTTGAGACAAAAAATTTGAATTTTGAGCTTTCCTTCTTTCTTTATTTTTTTTTTAATTTCAAAACCCCATCTATGTGAATTTTAGTGCATCAAGGAGCCTCTGTGCCAAGTTTGATAAAAATCCGACGAAAACTGTGGATTTGTATGAGGAACAAACATACAAATATACATACGAGGGTTTTTTTTTTTTTTTTTTTTCAACTTCCGTTGGGCTATAAAAAATAAACGGATTCAAATAAAAAAATATTTTATTATCAAAAGTAAGGTACAATTTTCTACATAATCACCTTGACGATTGAAGCATTTGTTATATCTGTGAACAAGCTTTATAATAGCCTCCTCGTAGAATGTTGCCGCCAATGATTGGAAGTGAGTTGCGACGGTGTCTTTGGGTTCCACGCCACTTTGGAAGCCCGATGACTTTCCAGACCCCAAGCAGGGTTCTCCAAGTCTCTGCTTCAGTTCAGGGAACACATGTAAAGTCACTTGGTGCTCGGTCGGAACTTAATGGTGGGTGTTCAAAAATGTCCCATTGAATGCATGAAATTGCTGGAGGGACCGTTGGGTTACACGAGCGCTATGATGACGGACATTGCCATGCCCCCCTGCTTTGGGGCATGGCAATGACCATTAACCCTGCTTCGGGAGACCCCTGATTGGGGTCTTGTAAGGCTCTGGGCTTCCAAAGTGGCGTGGAACCCAAAGACACCGTCACAACTCACTTCCAATCATTGGCGGCAACATTCTACGAGGAGGCTATTATAAAGCTTATTCACAGATATAACAAATGCTTCAATCGCCAAGTTGATTATGTAGAGGATTGTACCTTACTTTTGATAAAAAGATATTTTTTTTATTTGAATCTGTTTACTTTTTATAGCCGAACGGAAGTTGAAAAAAAAAAAAAAAAAACAACCCTCGTACATCCATTTTTATATGTAGTCTAGCTAATTACCCGGCTTTGCACGGGTGCTTATTAATACAACATAGCTAATTATAATTGTTTTCTAACTGATTTCATGCTGAAATGAAATAGGTGAACCTTAAATTGATAATTCATTGTTTATCGTAATCTTTGTTGGAAAAAACTCATATTTAAATGTGTTAAATTTTATCAATTTGTATGCTTAAAGGCTTATCTCTATTACTCTATATATTTAAAATGAAAGGAAAATAGTCAATTTGAGAGAAAAAAAAATTGAATTTTGAGCTTTTTGGGTTTTTGTTTCAAAACACGCCTATGTGAATTCTAGTGCATCAAGGAACCTCTGTGCCAATTTTAATGAAAATCTGACGAAAACTGTGGATTTGCATAGGGAACAAATATACAAACAAACAAACAATATATATATATATATATATATATATATATATATATATACATACATCCATTTTCAATACGCTTTTATTAGTTTCACTTGTGGGTTTGTCAGTATGTATGTTATTCTCAATAAACGATAAAATTCACGTTCTTTAAAAATATAAAAGTAATATATTTAATACTATTATTAATACTAAAGGCTAAACTAAATTCTTACACGTTGATGTGTTCAAGTGTTTCAGTTTGTATGTAACTCTGAATAAAAGATAAAATTCACGTTCTTTGCAAACATAAAAGTAATATATTTAGTACTATTATTAATACTAAAGGCTATAAAACATATTATATAAACTATAGATTACTATATTACATGTTGATGCATTATAAGTGCATCTAAAAGCGTATTTTTTAGTTTTCTAAAACTAATTTAAAGATTATTATATATATATATAGATACTTTGTTTTATTAGTTCAAACTCTCAAAAATGGAAGTTTAACAAATAATATTTGCACACAAGGAATTTTTTACTTGTTTACTGTTATGTGTGATATATGGTATGTTTACAAAGGAAACGCAATGGAACTGGTTTGTATCCGGGGGTAGGGACTTTATTAAATACCCGCTAAGATAATAGATCGGCAGTAAGAGCGGATTCAGTCTGTGGATTTGGAGTGGTTCATTTCCGGAAGGACAGCTTAAGTGTCATTTTGTGGCATAAATAAGCAATCTGAGGCAATTTTTCTTAATTTAAATTCCAAAACATTGCATTAGGCTTTTTTCAGATCACTTTAGGTGACCTCCCGTGTTCGATCGCACCTAGTCTTCAATTCACAAACAAAGCTTTGAAATAAATCGTTGCCCACCTAGTAAGGAGTAGGTTAAAAATTCTCCCTTCAACGTGAGCCTCCCCCCCCCCCCCAAGGAGAAATTTGTTATTGCAGTTTCAAAATACCTGCAAGCAGTCGACTCATTGATTAATTTAAGCGAGCTCAAAAAGAGGTCATGGGGGTACCTAGTAATGTGGCAACTAGCTTCATACAGCTGGATACGTGAACTCCCGTTTATTCAATCCCTTAAATAAAGGAAGGCATTTTGTAAATGTTGTTGTAATGCACTATATTAACTTTTACATTCTCCGCCGTTGCATCAATACTGTCTGTCCATGAAACCGACTGTCTGTCCATGAAACCGTGCCTAGCACTCGCGAACCATTCCACTTAAAAAGGGGGGGATGGGTGGTGGTGGGAACTCTCCGAAGCTTTCAAAAAAAAAAAAACTTGCTCTTGCTATCCTTTTGACATATTCAACTAAACTACGTATTTGAAATTAGCATCGTTCCACGTTGTTTAATATGGCTCAAAATGCTTTCTACTATTCTTCCCCTTATTGTTCTCTTACCTATCACCCCTATTTTGGTAAGATCAGAGAAGACCTGACGCATGCGTAAATCGCGGAAGGTTTTACCGAAGGAAATCAGGCAGTAGTTACCCTACAAAAATTGGAAAATAGTCTTTGTGATATCCTCTTTCAGAATTCAAATTGTGAATTGCTAATTGTAAAATTTTGAATGAACACTAACATCAAAATTTTGAAAGGTTTCTGAGCCATTGTTTAAAATAAGAATATATTTATGAAATATATTCTTACTTTATATCATGTGGACGAAATGGGGAGGGACACGGTGAAGTGTGACACTTTGTAGCAAAGGAGAAAGGGGTCAAAAAGGGTTTTAAAAAAGTGTGACGTAACTTTATTTGCATTCCATTTTTGTGTTTATAGAGTTAATTGATTTGCCAAGTGGAGGCGTTCAATAAAACCAATTCAATTAGAATTCACTTACTAGAAGCACACTTCTATTTATCTTCTATGAAAATTTAAGCATGCGTTTATTTTGCCTTAATTGCCTTGATTTATTTTAAGTGCTTTCTAATCAAAATAAAAAACGCAAAGTGCAACCCTGCAAGATTAAAGGTAACGCTGTCTAAAAGAGAATTTTTAAATCGCATTTACCATCCAACAGGAATTGCTTTATGCAATCATTGACTAAATCTCGTTTGTCGTCTGCAGTCCTCTGATCTAAGCTATCGTCTGGGGAGTAGAATAAAGCATTCACCATTAGGAGGAAATGTCAGTGTTAAATTCTATTTTTGGGAAGTGTAAGCAGAAGATCGAAATTAGCGCTTCGTTGTAAACTAAGCCTAATGCATTTAATTCATTTCATTTCAAACTGCTATTATTTTCCCACTTTTAATGGCTGTTTAACTGAATGGAAATAAATCTAAGATTTCTAGGTTAGTTAATCTATGAAAAGAGTTTGCACAAATACGAATTTTAAATTAAAGTGAAACCAGTTTTATTTCCGTTTGACCAAGTGCCAACTATGGAAAACAGTTATTTCGTAACTTTAGAGAGATGTTTCACGATTGATTTATTCGAGAACAAAGACTCTGGTTGAGTCAACTAAACGACACTTTTATTTGAAACTATTTTTTTTTTTTTTTTGCATCTGTTGCCGAAAGAATTACCTAGAGATTTGATCCAAAGCGAGGAGGGGGGGGGGGATAATGAAGATTTTTGATATAATAAAACCGCGAAGAGACCACTTGTCAATCAATTGCGAAAACGAGCCCATTCCTTAAAATGGGTAGAGGAGGAAGAAATTGACGTGTGCCATGTTTGAGTTTAGCGACATTTTGGCGATGTGACATTCTTTATAAAAGATGAAATAATTCTTTGACCATACGAGGCCGAAAAAGAGGCAACATTTATAACAAACCATTCTAAATTTATCGTCTGCAACATTTCTTTTACTACATTATTATGGCTTGCTGGTTGAAGTTTGTTGATGTTTATTTATTATTATTATGAAGAATAAAGTACAAAATTTCGGTAACTAACACTTGAGTTTTAGAATCAATTGAACTCTTTTAAAAAAGGTTCTCCAAATAGGGTATTCCAACCAGTGAGTGACCACCACCCAGTGAATGACCACTTCGCAGTATTTCTTAAAAAATAAGGTTCTAAATTATTTTTTTTAGATAAATTGGCTTCAATAGCTTTCTTCCTTCAAATTCTGAGCTATCTGATACCTGATTGATTATTTTGGTCATGTATTTTTCTAGTAAAAAATTATAGAATGTTTACAGCCGTGCGCCATTTCTTTTTCTGCTCCAAAATAATAAGGATGGTTTTGTGTATACAACTACTTTGATTCGTATTAATTGTATTTATAAATTAATTTTTTTTTAATTATACAAAAGAATCATTTAGTATGTATATTCAGGCTATGATTTTATTTGTTTCAATCTTTATAGAATGTGTAGATTTTAGATTTATGGGGTGGTCACTCACTGGGTCAGAAAAACTCTGAAAAGCCAGTGAATGACCAGCTGTTTATTCACTGGGATTTTAATGTTGTTTTGAAAAATTAAAGAAAACTAGGGTCGACCAGTGAATGACCACCACCCAGTGAATGAACAGCGCGTCATTTTCGTTAAAAAATAAGGTTTTAAAAGCTTTTTTTTTTAGACCGAGTGGCATCAACAATTTTCTACCGTGAAATTCCAAGCTATTGGTTACATAGGTCAATTCTTTATTGTTGAAAAAATTGATAGAATGTTGACTCTCGCGTAGTAGTGTTCTTTTTAGTGTGTTCTATTTTTGGAACATAGGAGCTTTATATAAATTTATTTAAAAAAAGAAAAAAGATATTTTTTTTGACCAAAAAAATTTTAATTTAGTTTTTCTCTTAACATATTTTTATGCATTAAAAAAAAACTAAAGTGTATTGATCCACTTACCTGAACTTAAAAAATCCATTATCAAAGTACATACCTTGTACTCAGACTTTTCAGTCAAAACTGATAGCAAATCATTTATAGCTCTGTATCGTAACCGCGCATCAAGTAATCCTTTTTTGCCTGAATGGAACATTGATATCCATTTGAGGAGCAAAGAGAGTATTCACATTTTCAATCCAAATCTTATTGGTTTTCCTCTTATAAACATTTCCCATGAATGCCGACAGTAATAGGAACCACTCATTCATCTATGCTTGATTTCTCATGAATATTTCAAATTGTTGAGGGCTTTTACACAATTTGTAAATAGGTTTTTTCAAGCTTTTCATTTTTTTAATATAAATTTACGGTTGAAATCCATAATAAAAGGGTTATTTTTAATTTTCGAAAATTGCTTCGATGCATAATTGCTGGTACTAATAGTACAAATGTCTCTTCTGTGTTTGTGCATTACTCCAATGCATATGTTCAGTAAAGTGCTTTTAAATTATAAGGTATTGCAAGCCGACTAATATTATTTTCCAGTATCACGTGACGACACAGCTGTCAGGGCAGGTGTGGATTCGGAGCCATTTCCTCTGTCAAACTGTTATTATTTTCTTTTGAAACGAAACCTCATACCCTTTAATAATATAAACTTATTTGGTTTTGCAAACATCTGCACTAGAACACATTCAAAACGAAAAGATAAGAGAATCACACATTATGAAACTTGAAATTTCCTCATTTAAGTCGATGATTAAGTCATTTAAGTAAAATGATAAAGATAACAATAATAACATTAGTAACAATTAAAAATAAATCTAATTAGTAGCGTAAAATAGAACTTTTTCTACTGTTAGTAAGTATTGTCAAAATGGCCGTAAATAAGGTTTGTGAAAAAAATAAAAATAAGATGATATAAGAGTTAATCAAGAGCATTTAAGAATATTTATTATCGGCCAACACAATAATAATGATAATAATTAAAGAAAAGGTAAAAAGAAGATTCAATACGATGCGGAAAGGTTTCTCGTTTGAGAAAAAAATAAATAAATAAATAAAATTAATTTATAAATAAGCATGTAAAGTAATAGGTCACTATCTGCCTTATAAAAATATACAAAAGTGAAAATATCTAAAACCAACTTCAAGTATTTCTAACTCAAAATGTAAGGTGGTCATTCACTGGGTCAGAGGTGGTCATTCACTGGGTCGGAGGTGGTCATTCACTGGGTCTTTGCTCCATTTTTCCTTCGAACACCCCAAAAAGCCGGAAGCGGAACCCTTCAAGTTCCATCATTTTTTTTTACGCATTTACATAGATCAGTAAAACTATTTAAACTATCACGAACAAAATATTACAGTATTTAAAATTACTACGATTTTTTAAAAATGAAATTTTGCTTAAGTGGTCATTCACTGGTCTGTCTACCCTATATTTTTGCTTTGTGTTTATTCAATATAGGAATGTAATTTGCTGCAGTAACTACTTTTGGTTGACAGAAAAGTAAAAATGATAAGCTTCAGGGCCAATCCATGAAAAATAGGACATAGACATCAAAATATGAAACTCACTTAATAATAACATGTCATACGTCATTTTATTCACAAGAAAGCATAGTTTCCTAATTCAAAGTGTAAAATATCCTAGTTTTTACTGTAAACATGGTTTCAGCGTCCTAAAGTTGCGGTTTTTCTAACCCATTTTTTCAGTTAAAAATTATCAAGTTTCCAGCCTAGACCCTGGCCACACCGGGTTCAATTTGGAAGATAACGAATTATACTGCTTTAGTAAGCACCCCGTTTGACCTTTTTCAGCAATCAATTTCTTTGTAGGTTGTATTAGTTTTTAATTATAGGCAGGCAAAATTATCTAGAATCTTTGTAACGACCGTAACCGAAAACAAATATTTGTTATTCTGTAACAATAACTATTTGAGGTAGAAGTTTGCCATTTAGGTTTTATAATGTACTCATTTATTCTAAAAACATGCACTAATAATTTATTCAGAAAAACCTTTTCGTTTTTGTACTATGTTGGTTACGGGTGTTACATGTGTTATGTCTAAATGCACAGTTCACGTCAGATCTTTGCCAAATTTGGTACATGAGTCCACTGATGCATCTGAAAGTTACTTTGGGGGTATTCGTCTCTTATAGAGTGGAAAAGCTGCAAAACGGAGCTTTGCTACTATAAATACCGTTTACGTTAGTTCTTAGACAAATTTGACTCGGGTCATTCGATGTTCACCAGGAAACCATACAAAAGTGAAATAATGAAAAAAAATTAAGTTATTTGCATTTGAAACATTGTAGTAAATATTTTGATGGATTTATAAATTATTTGCCCTCACCTCCTCGTTTTTGAATTATAAAGTCCTAAAGTCTGCCGAAATTTTAATAAAGTCATCAAATTTAGTGAGTTTCAGGTAATGATGAGAGACATATTTCGCATATTTTGCAGATAGACGTCCTATCACATGCAGATGGTGAAATAGTCGGTCTTCTATTTCCTCAGAAGCCTTTAAATTTGGCGCTTCACTTAAGTTTAATCCTTTAAAATCTTTTATCTCGATAACGGGCGGACGAGGGCAAATGATTTATGCAGAAAAAAATCTTAATGTGTGAGTGTTTTTAAAATGTTTAATGAAGCGAACACTTGTGTAGTTGAAGCAATAAGGTGCCCGGTACAATCAATACCATTTACGTAATAAGCGAATTCGTAGAAATTTTTCTAAGCAAAGTACTGAAGAAATACAGAGCTCAAGTCACAGATGATGAGATTTAGTGGAGCTAAAATATCTGAAGAGAGACTGGGAGGTGTGGGTATTTTGGTGAAGTTTCATGGGAAAACGTATCTCAAGGGATTTGAGAGCTTCAAAAGTCTATAGTAATCAATTGAAGATTATATCTAATTAAATGAACTAACTTTAGAACCTTTCTGCTCATATGTCCATTATTTGACTTTATATATGGGGGAAAAATGAATTAAAATAGCCGTTTACTCCTTTTTAGCAACATATATATTGAAAATAGTCAGACGTGTAACGACCGTATTTGCTTTTATAACGACCGTAACCGCAATCAAAAATTCATAAAAAAATAATTTTTCAACAAAAAAGCTAAGTTCTTTGTGTGATATCATGCCTTATTTATTGAGCAATTATTATAAAAATCTAGAAGATTATACGTGCAATAGATTCGCAGAAAAGTGGCAGTGTTTCATAGCATTCAAAAAACCATGTCTTTTTTTTGTAACGACCGTAACCACATATTTTCGAGATTTTTCTACAACTTCCACTAATAATTTCAAACTAACGCTTGGTGACAAACATGTTGGGGGGGGGGGAGAGCTTTATCATTCCCTGTTTTCATTAGAACTTTAACTGCATTTGTGAATAGAATATGAGCAGCTGAAGTTGTGTGAATGTAACGACCGTAATCATGGATTGGCCCTTCACGTTCTTTATTGAAACCCTGCTCTCGACAATTTTTAATTAAAATGAACTACCGGAGGCGTTACAGTCTTTGACCAACGTTTGTTTGAAGAGGTAAAACCAAGACCCTCCCACATTTTTAGAATATAACCTGTCCAATAAGACATCTGCCTCGACATAAAAAAGTTAAAATATTTTATCTCTTTGGCTAATTTCTGAAATTGGGAGAAGTATTCAAGCTATGCTAGAATCATTAACGCATTTGTAAATCCGTTCTTCAGTTTTCCTCTACTTATCAACATTTCATAAAAATGAACAATTTTAAAAAAAGGAGGAGTCAAGTGCCATCTCTTCGAAGCTAGACTTTAGATAGCATTCTATTATTTATCTTCCTTTTCTTTCAAATAAAATTTAAATGATTCTTATAATGTAAAATTTTAGACAGATAATCCTTAATTTCTTTCAAGATAATGAAAAAAAAAAAAAAAAAGAAAGATGATTTAAATCAAAATGTAATTTTAATCCATTTGTGGAAAGTAGCCTTATTTTGAAAACTACATTCATATTTAATTTTCCTAAAAGAATGATCGAAACATTCTGAATAAGAGAACAATTTTTTATGCAGGAAAAAATATTTTAATTCAATAACGTGGTTTCCACATCAAATATTTATGAAAGACACGACGTTAAAATACTTTATGAAAATAGCGGTACGTTGAAGAAAGAGACGAACGTAAATTGGGGAATTAAACATCCGAAGAAAAAAAAAAGCAAGCAGCTTTTTTGTACAGAAAATATTATTGTATGATTATGAGATACAGTTATCATGAGGGTCTGCCTCGTTTAAATAAAACCAATTATCTTAACGAATCCAAACGAAAAATTCGTATGCGAATGGGAAGTGGAAATTTCCAAAATTGTAAAAGCCGTCTGTTACAGTAAAAATCAAGACTGGGAAAATTTTCTGGGCACCAGTAGCGAGCAGAAGCATATTTATTGGTGGCCGTTCTTTTTTTTTCTAATCGTTATTTTCCTCTTTAATCAAAAAAAGCCACGTTTTGAAATGCTACTAAAACATATATTGTTTCAGTTTAAGTAAATTTTCATATAACTAATCAACAGTAAGTTAACTGCATAATTAAGTATTAATTATGAGAACAATCAGACACTTAATTTTCTTTAACCCATTTATGCCCAAGTTTTTTTAACAATTCTTTTCAATTTTTATCTGCTTAAAACTCTTACTTGGAATGGTTTACATACATTTTAGGTGTAAAATAGATCGCCGTTGCCATACTTATTAAGTTATTTAACGTCCTGTTTATGGGACACTGGGCAGATATATGCGCGAAATGCAACCTTACTTGACTTTATTTTTGTAAAGTAACATTACAGAAGGCATATGTGATCAATTTTTAGCAAATCATTTTAAAATAGTTTAGTTTTATGAAAATTAAGCTCGCAAAAAAAAAAAAAAAACTTACTTTCTTTGGCTACCCATGCTGGATCGTTGCTTGACAGATTTGAATGAAAATAGCTGTCAATAAATAAACTCTGATGTCCAACTAGTGGTTCTATCTGGTTTTCTCAAGAAGAAGGACTATTTAACTTATGAAAAACAGCTTTAGTAAAATGATATACCCATTACAGGTTTTTGTATGCAGTAACTAACAAGCGTCCTGTTTTTAGGACACTGGGCATAAATGGGTTAAAATGAAATTTTCTGATTGACTGCGCTTCGTATTATTAGCAATACTCTCTACCCAAAGGAGTCAAAGAGTCACCATTCGGGGATACTATGCAGTGATATAATAGATGATAAAAAATAATAAATTATTATTTTCGACGAAATAATTATTTTGTAGAAATTCCGTTTTTTCTATTGCGCATTGCTTTGCAAAGATACATTTTAAAAACATTTTGAATTGTCTCTTTATTTTTCGCAGAATGCGGAGAAAAAAGTGTTTAAAATGATGTCTTTTTTGAAGTTTGATAAAGTATTGAAAATTTCTGACTATCCCATTAAAAAATACTTTTGAGAAATGATATTCACGAGCTGGCCTATGCAAAGCCGTTGCAGTCCTCAGAAAAAAATTTGGAAAATCCGTTTTTTTAAATAATATTTTAAACTATAGCAAAGATGTAATTTGTTTGGATAGATGTTTGTTCCTCTTTTACGCAAAAACAATTGAATGGATTTTAATGAAACTTTTGCAGTGATGTAGCTTATCAGAATAACACATAGGCTATAATTTTTAACGATGTTAAAAAAAGTTCGATTGGTAGCACTTTTTTCATTCTAATTTAAGGTACATTTTCCGTATAAATTCAAACCCGTTCACCAAACTATTTCAGCATTTAGTGTATCATCTCAACTCCCTGTTGATAGCTAGAATTGCGTGTATCATTTCTTCTTTTCATATTTAATGTTCAAGGCTTTTCTCAAGTTAAATCACAAAGTAACCTTCTTTTCAGCTTCCTTTGATTAATCACATAGGGGATGGCAAATTCATGAGCAGGCTCCCCCCCCCTTCCACCACTTTTTATGCCCGAGCACAGCCATGCGAGTATAGTTAGTGATGTCATACTTTCAAAATTTGCTGAAGTATAAAAGAAGTTTTGATGGGAAGGGGGGGGGGAGTATAATTTTTAAAAAACACTTTTGAGAAGCAATTTGGAAGATACTGAGATTCACCATGGTAAGTGCCCCTGATTTCAATGCAACAAAACCTCAAAGGAGTTTAGATTATACATTCATGAAAATCTTGATCGGAATTTAGCTGAGCAAAACCTGCATTTTCCATCCTATGGAAGAATCGATCCCATGACACAAAAGCAGTACGTAATGAAGCAACGAAACAAATTGAAATCGGTGCCTCCATTTTGTTAAAAATGTTTAAAAAAAAAGTGCTGCTGTATTCACCACGTTGAAGATAATGTTTCCCTGCCAGACTATTAGAATAATAGAGCTGTAGCTCAGAATCCAGCAATACGTGTAGATTATTCTTGAAAAGTTGGATCTGAATCATGCTGAGGAAAGTAAGTCATTAATAAGATACTGTTTGATATTTTTTCCGGCCACCTCGTACGCATTTGCGCATGCCTCAGGTCTCTACTAATTTTGTTAAAATAGGGGTGATGGTGATAAGAGAGATAAGGAATGTGAGGAGATTTTGTTTTACTTTGTTTGTTTTTCGTTGGGTTCGTTTATTTGACGTGTTGGTTTGAGTTGACGTTTTTTTTTTTTAATTTATTCCCCTTCTTTATCAGTTCTAGGAAAATAAAATAATAACGGACTAAGCAGAAATGCTCTAACATGGTGCATTTTCTCAATCAAGTTGTCCTCTCTTTGAAATAGAACAGTTCAATGGTGCTAGGTGCGCCTTTCGAGGCTGAACAGTATTTTTCGGCCAATGGAATTCGAACTCACAAACTTCGTGCTATGGTGGATATTTTTGGAAACAGATGTAAATAAAAAACATGAGCAATGTCGTAAAAGATTCAAGTGTTAAAATTTTTGGCCTTAACTTTGAATATTAAAAAACTTCTTTCAAAAAATAAAGTTCAAATTCACATTTGTTGTTATCTATACAGTATAAAATGAAGTTTCAAAAAACGTTTGTTTGTTTGAATGCGCAAAACTCAACAACTACCAGGCCGATTTTGCCAGGACGATTTTGTATGTTTGTTCCTTTTTACACCAGAAAGGTTTAAGCATAAGTTCAAAAAAGATTTGATGAGTGGTTTTTTTTTATTCCAATTTAAGACGATTTTCACATAAATTGCCGAATATTGGGGTTAAAAATTACATGCACGTATTGCTGTTACATGTCGTTGGAAACAGCAAAATTTTCTGCATTCGATACAATTTGTTGTAAATACAGCACGTGTTATTTGCATTTAAAACTTACTTTTTTTAAGACTTCGCTCGATTTCAGGTACTTCTTTCTTTATTAAAACCATCAATAAAAATTAAACTAAATGTTCCACAATTTTGTTTTACACACCACTAAATTTTAACCCCAGATTTATCTGGACTTACAGTCGAGGATCCATGGTTCTATCTCAAACAGCAAAAAAGTTACAGGCAAGTTGCAGTACAGTGTTCGAATTTCTTTCTTTCGTTCAAATTATTCCCTTTTTATTGTGTTAATATGGCTACGTCTTTTAAATTGTTTGTTGTTTTTCTTTGTTTTGTAGCGGATGCTTTGAATGATTTTAAAGCGCATTCGAATTATATGACCTGTTTTTTTTTTACCTTTATCGCATATTATTGTTATACCCGCACAGCCGTGCGGATATAACAAGTGTGGTATAAATTACAGCTGGAAAAAAGTTATTGACGATCTTCAATGCGATAAATACTAACCTGGATGAGTGGATTCTCCAATTACAGTGCCCATAGAATCTAACAATGGGCAAGGACGCCGAAGGGTTTGTCCGCTGGATGCGGGAGGCCAGCACAGGAAGGAGTCCCAAGCAGCTGAGCAGTGATGACCTAAGAGGGTGAAGAAGTTTCCTCATTATCTTTTGTTCTTTTAAAATAAATGTGAAAATTTTATTCTTTGAATAACGTAGAATCTATTTATATAAGAATGGAGGTATGTATATTTGTATGTTTGTTCCTCATACAAATCCACAGTTTTCGTCGGATTTTCATTAAACTTGGCACAGAGGTTCCCTTGATGCACTAGAATTTACATAGTTGTTTTGAAATTTGAAAAAAATCCAAAGAACTCAAAATTCAAATTTTTTGTCTCAAAATGGTTATTTTCTTTCAATTTTAACTAGATATAGTACTAGAGATAAGCTTTTAAGCATACAAATTGATAAAATTTAACACATTTAGAAGTGAGTACTTTCCAACAAAGATTACGATTAACAATGAGTTATCAATTTAAGGCTCACCTATTTCATTTTAGCATGAAATCAGTTAAACATAATGTAATACCAGGCAACACCTGGTAATAAGCTAAATTTTGAATAAAATTTACAGTTTGAGTTAACAGTAAATAAAATATATGATAAATCAATGTGAAAAGTTGAGCTTTTCAATCTCACTTATTAACATTGTGAAAACAGCTAAATAAATTTTTCCAAAGGCATGAACCACTTCAAGTGATTTTCAAAGAATTGCATGTATTGGAAGCACACTTCGTGTTTCGCTTTTCCTTGAAGAATGATATAGTGAGAACGTGCTAAAACGTAACAGCAGCACAATTTATCAATTTTGTAAAAAGCAAAAAATCATGAGCTGTAATTTTATACCGTGATACGTTTTCTTTCGATTCGAAGGCTAATTGAAAGGCTCTTGCATCTTAAGCTAAGTACCAAAAGAAACTTCTTGAATATTGATTGAATTTGAACATGAAAAAAGACGAATAAACGCTAAGAACTCTCCAATTATCTTTAAGAAAATGTGACAGTTGTACCATCATCTTTGCTCATTTCTAGTAAAAATGAATTATGCAAAATCAAGTTTTTCAATAAATGTCTTAAGTTTTTCCTTCTGAACTACATGCAGTCAAGAGTACTTTATCTGATAGGCAGACCCTTTATATTTATTTCGTGAAGCTCTCATGAACTTAGAACTTTTCATTTATTATTTTTCCATAAATTAAAGCGAATTCGGCGTAGAAAGCACAGAAAAAGTTATCTCAGTACAATTTTTCTATCTGATATCACATGAGAAGCAACAAGCTGTGTTTTATTCTGTTTTCTTTGTTTTCTTTTTTGTTTTGAAGAAGCCCTTTTCGTTTAAAATCGTCTTATTTCAAAGTACTAAAATAAATACAAACTTGTTTAATTAATTAAAGCCGCTTCTCTACATTTAACTCATGAATCATTGATTAGACAACTTGAACTTATCATAGACATAATAAAATTATGCAGAATATGATTTGAAGTAGTGATTCGAAAGTGTGATGAAAGAGCTTTGGTTAGTTAAGAAACCATAAATCGGGGAGGGGTTTCTTAGGCAAAAGACTTTCTGTGTTACCCTTTAAAATGATTATTTTTCAAGGAAATATAAGAATGTCACGTGCGGGACAAAATACTGACGTTTTTGAGGAATTGCTGCATTGTTTTGGACATTCTTTTTAAAATGTTTAGAAATTACTGAACAAAATTCCGAAGTTCTTAAAACAAGTTCTTACAACAAAGGCACTTTTAGATAATGATTGATCAACACTGAGCTAAACTGTGAAAACTGGATAGTATTTAAGGATAAAATAAGTTCCCGCCCATAAAATTCTTCCATAAATCAAGAAAGATGAAGTGTTTGAACACATAAAATATGCATACATTCTATGTAGCATCTTTAGGAGTGAGGTCTCTATAAAGAAAGGGAAAATCATTTTCTTGCACAGCATTTTACCTGCATTTAAGTATTTATCGATTGGTTTCGGAGCAGGAACGCTGAAGTTCGATAGAATCACAGGAATTGCTATTACTTTCCGATCAAAATTTGAGAAGAAATTCTTATTTCCGAAATGAGAAATAAACAAACATCTCGTAAACATGTAAAATCATCTATGTGTATTGATTATCGTTTTATATGCCTGGATAAAAGTGTTACTTCAAGGGAAGAATTTGTGCTCCAAATATGGTTAAGTATTCAGTGTTTAAAAATGAATTTTAGAGTTCAAAATTTGTTTTACAGTGTCAGTTTAGAAGTATAAAATTTTATTTTGAATTATTCACAGTATGAACTTAAAACAATGTTGAGGTTTAACTTCTTGAAAATAGTCTATGAGGGTATAACATAAAAATAAATAATAATAAAACTGAGAATATTTTTTTAAAAAAGTGTAAAAAAAGAAAAAGAAAAACATAAAAGAAAGATCAAAAATATAGAAATGAATAATGCACAAAAGTTATTTTACGCAATGTGCATGAAGAGTTTAATCTGAAAATCTCGACGAAGTTGATTGTTTGATGGCGTAAAAACAGTCCATGAGGGTATAACATAAAAATAAGTAATAATAAAAACTGAATATAATTTTTTAAATAAATGTAAAACAAGAAAAAGAAAAACATAAAAGAAAGCTCAAAAAGATGGAAATGAAAAATGCATAAAAGTTATTTTACACAATTTTAAGAAGAGTTTAACCTGAAAATCTCGTACGAAGTTGTTCGTTTGATGGCAATTTTTTTTTTTATTTTGAGCCGTTTTTATTTACCAAAACTTATTCATGTTTTTATACCTTTGAATGGAGACATATAACTCACTTTGAGTTGAATTGAAAGCTATAAAAAAAAACTGCTACATTTAAGCAAGGGTGGATACGGGGAAAGGTTCGTAGGGGACATGAATCCTCCATAACGCCATTGAAGGTATTATCCATACATCCATCTTATATGTGATTGTAATTTAATAATTGCATACAAGCTGGGTGTTTCAAATATTGTGCAGATATATGGTAGAAAATGTATAAGTGATTAAAGTTATCTATTTTTAATTCATTAGTTTCTTTTTAAGCAAATGTTTACAATGGCGCCTTATCCCTGGCCAATTTTCTGTTTTAATTGACACCAAAACAGTTCCAGGTACTTTTCGTACTCAAAACCCTGCATTCGTCAACATGAACCCCGCATCCCATAAAAGCTTACTTTGTATCAGCCCATGCATTCAAGGCACTGTAAAAAATTAACAAACTCTCGATTTATTTATTCTTCTGCAGCAAGATGCATTTCATTTTACCACGCTAATGTTTTTGTTTTTAATGTTCAGAATGGCAAAGGTTTTTCCTTCGGACACTTTATATTATAATTGTTGGAAATACATGGATTTTGTCTAAGAAAGAAAATATTTCATGTATATGTAATTCGTTGCAGAAATGCAATTACTAATACCATAAGACGTTTAGCATCAAAAACAGCGCAATACAGAATTTTTCAAAAATATTTTTTATCTATAACTTGCTTTTGTCGGAGGTCTGTGCATCCATAAGCTCAGAATTTTTTTTTTTATTGAAAAAGGCCTTAATTGTAACGCCGAAACACGTGTCTGCAGTATAACACTGCTTATTTGTGCTTAATTAACGTTGGATTAAAACTTCAATTTCTGCACAAAGGTAATCAGTTTCTTCTTATAATTTGATGTTTCTTTTCTGTACTTCTACGCCACAAAGCAATTTGGAATGAATCCATTTCAATCAGGTTCAAATTTTTGCCAAAAAACAGTTTAAAGGGGTATCAGAAAAAATCGCTTAACGCAACTTCCAATTCAATCGCAATATCTATAATGTTCCTTTGATTGGTTGACCTCCGAAATCTACTATGTGTCCTTTTTAGTGTAGTAGGAAAGGGTAATCGCCACTGAATTGCGATGGGTTACTTTTGCAACCGTTTTGCCAAAGCAATTCAACTCAAATTCACGGCAAGGACCGTTTCCCATTACCCGAAGAAAAGGGAAACACTGTTAACCTTGGAGGTCAACTTACCGGAAGAGCACTATACAGGGTGTTCCGTAACAAATTGTACAAACTTTAAGGGGAGTTAGAGGGGATGATAACAAGCAAGAATCACCTAGGAACATAGGTTCGGAAACGCATAGTTGACGAGCTACATATTCACAAAGTTGTCAAATTGTGTCAGAATGGCTCGTTATTACGACGGTTTTTTATTATCATTTCGATGCATTTTTTTGAGCAACAGGCAGCAAAATTTTAACAACCGCTTTAACCATTCTTAAAAATTAATATTGTTCAATGAGACACAAGATTGGGATCATCCGAAATGTTTATTGGTCAAAGATATTACACGTGTAATGTAAATAATGTTAGAAAATGTCATAAATTATGTTCAAAGTTTTCACCATTGTTAGCGATATGCGTTACACCGTCTGACCATAGACTGGCGAACTCTCTCAAATACACCCGGATTTTCTTAGATATCTGCAGCAGCACAGGCGATTCTTGCAACTAGATCCATTTCTGAATCCACAGGAGCTGCGTACACAGCACTTTTCAAAGCACCCCAAAGAAAGAAATCGAGACTGTTTAAATCAGAAGAGCGTGGTGGCCAGGAAACTGGTCCACCACAACCAATCCATCGGTGACCAAACACACGATTCAGCTGTTCCCGCACATGTGTTCCATACTGGGAAGGTGCCCCATCATGTTGAAATCACATATGGCGTCTGATATGTTGTGGCACTGAGTTAAGTAATGTTGGTAGAACCTCTTGCAGAATTATGAGATATTGTTGAGATCTCAGTGGAGATGGCAACAAATAAGGTCCAATTAAGACGTCACCAACCAAACCAGCCCAAACATTTACTGAAAAACGATATTTAGCAGCCTGTAATCTTACGATATGGGGATTCCCATCAGCCCACAAATGAGCATGTTGGTAGTTGAACATCCCATCTCGCGTAAAGTATGCTTCATCCGTCATTAAAACACAGGATGAGAAATTTACATCTTGGCTACATTGATTGAGATATAAGTGTGCAAAACGTTCACGAATAGGATAATCTGCGGGGAGCAGTAACTGTACGCGTTGTAGATGATATGGATGTAAGCGTGCACGTCACAAAGCACGATGAACAGACGTCGTAGATCCTCCAACAGCAGTAGCTACGGCTCGCACGCTGATACTCGGATTTCTTCTAACGGTACGCAATACGTGTTCTTCCATTCTTAGGCTATGACTTTGTAGTGGCCTACCTTGACCATATCTATGATTTCGTAGGGGCCCATATTGACACAAATTGCGATGCAAATTATTGAACATTCGATGGTCCGGTGTTTCTCTCTGCAAATACCTTTCCCGATACAGCCTCTGAGTCGCTCTTCCATTTCCGTTTGCCAAACCATAAATAAGGTGCATATCTGCAAGTTCCGCATCCGTGAAACGTTCCATACTTCTCTGTGGGCGCCTGCAGTTAAAATGACTACTGAGAGAGAGCACGTGTGCTTCTGTGCTTCTGTGAACAACGCCGCCTAGCGTCTAATGAAGGCATTCCTGACTACGGATTGTTCTGAAATTTTGATTGCATGTGATGCCCCCTACCTCCCCTTAAACCCTTACTTCCCCTTGTCCCCTACCATCCTGGGGTGTCCCTTAAATATTGGGACAACGTTTAAGGGTTGTTAGAGGGGACGATAATTTGAAGCAAATTGCATGGGAACATGGGGTCGCAAAAGCGATCCTCAAGTACTACAGACACACAAAACCTGTAGTCACTAATTTAATACCCAACAAAGGTTTTGCATAATATCAAATATTTAAGAAAGGTTAAAGTGGTTGTTGAAATTTTGCTGCCTGTTACCCAAAAAAATGCACCGAAATGATAATAACCAACCGCCGTAATAACGAACCATTCTGACACACTTTGACAACTTTGTGAATATGTAGCTCGTCAACTATGCGTTTCCGAACCTATGTTCCTAGGTGATTCTTGCTTGTTATCATCCCCTCTAACCCCCCTCAAAGTTTGTACAATTTGTTACGGAACACCCTGTATACTCTCCTCTCAACTTCTCATAGAAACGATCAGTGGGCTTTGCTATTTCTGTCATGTAGATAAATGAAAAGTGAAAGTTGCGGTTGAACCTGAGTTGCGTTGAACCAATTTTCTTATGTGTTACCCCCTTTACTTAATAACCAGCTCAATCCAAGCTTTTACCACATCGCCACTCTAAAAACGTACGGATTACCCAAAAAGCAATAGTATCATAAATTGCTTAATCAACTCACAATTGTTCATTGTACAAGTTACTGTACAAACCTGATTTGCCAGCATCTTAATGTACTGATTAGGATCTCCGTAGCAATGCTGCCAAGTATAGTATTTTCTGGTACGCAAATGAAACACCGCATGTAGTTAATTGGAATTTGAAGGGGGTGTTTATTAATAAAAATAAGAAAAGGCTGATTTATTTCAAAACCAGTACAATTCTTATCTGCGAATATTTACACCTCATTGCTAATGTTGTTGTTGTCTTGTTCCAGCTAGGCTGGCAATTAGGCGTGCGCTGTTTCACTATTCCTACTGTATTTTGATTTGGTGCTTTGCCCGGCTTCCACAGTACACACATGTCATAAGGATCCGTTATAGGGTAGGCAACCATTCATAGCACAACACATTCGCACAAAGGAGGGACAAGAACACACATGCCCGAGTCGGAATTCAAGCCCGTGGTCTCCCTAATCGGGGTCACACTTTTCTGACTACTTCACTGTAAAAAATGAATGTTGTTTTTACAGTATAATACAGTTAATTTTACAGTTATAAACTGTAAAAATTTCAAATTTTACAGTAATAAACTAAAATCGCTAACTGGACAGTACTAAACTGCAAAATATGCTAATTTTACAGCTATAAGCTGTAAAATTGCTAATTTAACAGTTTATTACGGTGCATTTTGCAGTTTTAAACTGGAACCTCGGCTGCCAGTATTATACTGTTGCCTTTGCAATATCATATTGCTAAATTTTACGGCAATAAACTGTAAAATTTCTAACTTTACCGTAATAAAATGTAAAATTGCTAGTTGTACAGTACTAAACGGCAAAATTTGCCAATTTTACAGTAATAAACTGTAAAATTGCTAATTTTACAATATAATGCAGTTAATTTTATAGTAATAAGCTGTAAAAAATTTCTAATTTTACAGTAATAAACTAAAATTACTAATTTTGCAGTAATAAACTAAAATTGCTAATTGTACAGTACTAAACTGCAAAATATGCTAATTTTACAGTTAAAAGTTGTAAAATTGCTAATTTAACAGTTTATTACCGTGCATTTTGCAGTTTTAAACTGGAACCTCGGCTGCCAGTATTATACTGTTGCTTTTGCAGTATAATACTGTTCAATTTTACGGCAATAAACTGTAAAATTGCTAGTTGTACAGTACTAAACGGCAAAATTTTCGAATTTTACAGTAATAAACTGTAAAATTGCTAATTTTACAGTTTATTACTGGGCATTTTACAGTTTTAAATTGGAACCTCGGCTGTCAGTATTATACTGTAAAAACAACAGTTCCTTTTTTGCAGTGTAGACAAGCTGGTCAGTCTTACTACTAATAGAAAAATGAAGTCTTTCACTCGAATTTTTTTCAAACGAAAAAAAAAAAAAAGTCTCAGAAAAGTTGGCTGGAAATCGCGCGAAATCTTTTTTCTCCCCTGTAAAAGTTTTAGAAAAGGAATCTGGTAGTAATTCTAAACACTTTACATATAAAAATGTTTTTCCCTCACAATCTATTATAATGTACTGTAAGCAGGCTAAAGTTATTTTAATGTACACTGCTCGACATTGAAAATGCAACACCAAGAAGGGGTTTGGGGTCAAAATGTCGCGGCCGAAATGTCGCGGGCCGAAATGTCGCGGCAAAAATGTCGCCGAGCCAAAATGTCGCGAGCTAAAATGTCGCGGGCCAAAATGTCGCCGGTCCAAAATGTCACCGAGCCAAAATGTCGCGGGCTGAAATGTCGCGGGCCAAAATGTCGCCGGTCCAAAATGTCGCCGAGCCAAAATGTCGCGAGCTAAAATGTCGCGGGCCAAAATGTCGCCGGTCCAAAATGTCGCCGAGCCAAAATGTCGCGGGCTAAAATGTCGCGGGCCAAAATGTCGCCGGTCCAAAATATCGTCTGCCCAAAATGTCGCGGGCCAAAATGTCGCCGGGCCAGAATGTCGCCGGTCAAAAATGTCGCCGGGCCAAAATGTCGCCAGTCAAAAATGTCGCCGGGCCAAAATGTCGCCGGTCAAAAATGTCGCCAGTCAAAAATGTCGCCGGGCCAGAATGTCGCCGGTCCAAAATGTCGCCGGGCCAAAATGTCGCCAGTCCAAAATGTCGCCGGGCCAAAATGTCGCCGGTCAAAAAGGTCGCCGGGCCAAAATGTCGCCGGTCCAAAATAACGCCGGTCCGAAAGGCCGCCGGTACAAAATGTTTCCAGTCCAAAATATAGCCGTTCCTAAATGACACTAAGTGCATAGTACAGATTTAATGTTTCCAGCAAATCACAAATTCAATGCAGCTTAATTATGTAGCTCAATTTTACTAATAAGCTTATCACGATATGATAAATACACCTGTTTAGTAACTTTTTTTAAACGTAACAGTTTAGAAAATTAGCTTAATTTATTAACAAAAATGTAACTAAATTGATTTCTTCTAACGCTTAAATTATTTAAGTACCAAAATAATGCCATAGTTTATTCAGGGCTGTACTTAGGGCCCAGGGACGTTAAATTTCTTCCTTTTTAATACGCTTTTATTAGTTTCACATGTGCGTTTGTTTGTTTTTTGTTTGTTTGTTTGTAGGTATGTAACTCTGACAAGGGGACCTTACAGGTTGTCACTCACCGATTTTTATGAGTTTTATATATTATGTAGAGGGACCCACCCTAAATATTTTAGCAAAAGGATATGCCCCAATGCGCCTTAGTTTCCGAGATATAACGATCCAAAGTTCAGCTCGAAGTTATTATAGAGGTACGGTTGAGCAGTGGTCACAACAGCGGCCGTAGCCCAGTGAGCAAGGTCCCCCACTTCGACCGCTGGAGGTCTGGGGATCGAGTCCCGTGACGTATTTTTTTTTTTTCTTTAATATCGAAAAAAATTCGATAGTTAATGGAAAATCGTTTAATTATTCATGTTTATTTTATTTATTTATTCATTTAGAAAAGAATTTTTTTTTTCAATTTTTAATATTGTTAATTCACGGGACTCGATCCCCAGACCTCCAGCCGTCGGAGTGGGGGACCTTGCTCACTGGGCTACGGCCGCTGTTGTGCCCACTGCTCAACCGTACCTCTGTAACAACTTCGAGCTGAACTTTGGATCGTTATATCTCAAAAACTAAGGCGCATTGAGGAATATATTTTTGCTAAAATACTTAGGGTGGGTGGGTCCCTCTACATAATATATAAAACTCATCAAAATCGGTGAGTGATAACCTGTAAGGTCCCCTTGTGAGTCAAAGATAAAATTCACGTTCTTTACAAACGTAAAAGTAATATGTTAAAAACCATTATTATTACTAAAGGCTAAACTATATTGCATATTGATGTATAATAAGTGCATTTGCCATTAGTTCTGAGTAGGGCATCGATCGTCCACAAAATGCATATTATAAGTGCAAGTAAACTTAGCGGATATTCAACAGTTTTCAAAATCTTCTTTTGAATTTGATTTACTCTAAAAGCGTATTTTTTAGTTTTTTTTAAAAGTATATTTAGGATTATTTCTTTTTTTTCACACAAAGAAATTAAACAAATAATATTGCTGTAAAGGCTTTTTTTTTTCTTTTTGCAAAAACGGAATACCGTTTAATCACCGCGTAGCCGGCAATTTTCTTCTAGAACATTTTCTTTAAGAGTTATTTGGGGACGTTTGAAATCAAATTAGTTCATGTAATTATTGCTTTCTTTGTAACAACTAAGTGGTGGAAGGGGAGGTGAAATTTCAAGAGAAAAAATGGCATTATATTCAACTCCACATTTAAATACTGATTGTAACGAAGGTACAGTACTATGTCTGAGCTGATTAACGCCAGAAATGAATAAGCATCTCTACCTTTAAGATTCTTCTACAAACAAAATTTTGTCTGAATACTTGCATTAATTCTTGATATACATCACTCACAAATAATGAAAAATAAAAAGTTCAATTGCTCTGCTTCCTCGATGATGTGGCGTATCTTCTGAAGGCTTCTTATGGGCCAATTTTTATTTGATTTCGTCTGAACCTTCTTCAGACATAGTAATCATGTTATGCTGAAAACGTTCCATTACATTCTTGCATGTAAAAACTTGGAAGAACTAGCGGCAAAAACCAATCAGCACTGAACCACATATTCGATGGTATATGTATGTACCGAATTTCATTCCAATTTACGCAGTAAGTTTTGTGGTAGAGTCGCCCCAAAAAACTGGGTCACGCAGATACAGACTTACACATTTTCCTTTAAAAAAATAAACGATAAAATTGAATTCAGCACACATCAGAACGTGTAAATTCTTCCAAATTGACATTTCTTTCACTGATCCAATACTTTCTTTTACACATTTTATGAAGAAGAAAATAAAAACACCTCTATCATTTAAATTATATAGACTTGCTTTCGATCATGTAAGAAATTTTAACAAAAACAAATGTCAAACATTGTATATCTGTCTTATTCATTTCACACTTCTTTTTTAACACATAAATTTTCCTTTCGATATCAATTAAACTTGGCTTGAGCTGCTAATCTATTCGTTTTTAAGTTGGTAGATAGCGAGTCACGGTGAAATAAGCTATTGTAAATAAATAACGGACGCTTGTTTGATAACTATTTGTTTCTTGGAAAACGCTTGAAACGGTTACAAGCCGAAAGGGTAATTTTTTTTTTTGTATTTTTCAAAAATTTTAGTCCATTCTATCATTAACACACACGTTCATCAACAGCAATTAGCAATCTTTTGCTAATTTGGTGTAAAAAAGCCTTTTCATATAATTTAATTTTTGGTACTATCAATGTCGGATCTTTTACATTTTTGTCTGACGACATTTGAACTGGCGACATTTTTGCCCGCGACATTTTTGACCGGCGACATTTTGGACACGCGACATTTTGGACACGCGACATTTTGGACCGACGACATTTTGAACACGCGACGTTTTTGACCGGCGACATTTTGGACCGGCGACATTTTGACCAGCGACATTTTAGACCGCGACATTTTGGCCCGGCGACATTTTGGACCGGCGACATTTTGACCCGCGACATTTTGGCCCGCGACATTTTTTCCCAGCGACATTTTGGCCGCGACATTTTGGCCCGCGACATTTCGGCCGCGACATTTTGGGCGTATACCCCAAGAAGGAGTGGTCAGAAATTGATGAAATTTGGTAAGAAGACAGAGACAGCATGGAACAATAAGTGATATTTATTTCAAAATAAATAAGCAAAATTTAGAGCGAGGACGGCGTCGGCTCAGTAAGAAGTAGGACCACCGCGGAGAGCGATGCACGAAGAAAAACGTCTAGGCATGGAGTCAATAAGCCTGCGGATGGTGTCCTGAGGGATGGCACTCCAATGGCACTCCCTTCCCTTTCAACCATTTGCCACAGTTCGTCCTCTGAACGAGGCAGTGGCAGGTTCTACAAACGGCGTCCAATCACGTCCCACACATGTTCGATTGGTGACAAGTCAGGAGAGTATGGTGGCCAGGAAAGCATCTGTACACTTCGTAGAGCATGTTGGCTGATTTGAGCACTGTGAGGCCGGGAGTTATCCTGTTGAAAAATTGCATTTGGCAGACCCTGAAGGTAGGGGATTGCCACCGGCCGCAGTACATTATCTACATATCGTTGGGCCGTCATAGTGCCCCGAATACGAACTAGAGGTGATACGGAATTGTATGCAATAGCGCCCCAAACCATTATGCCACGTTGTCGCGCTGTGGGGCGTTCCACAGTTACTGCCGGATTCGATATTTCTCCACGTCGACGCCACACACGTATGCGATGACTATCGCTGGACAAACAGAAGCGGGATTCATCTGAGAACACTACGGTTTGCCATTCTGCCATCCACGTCGCTCTGGTCCGGCACCATTCCAAACGTTGGAGTCTGTGCTGTGAGGTCAATGGCAGTCTTCTTAGCGGACGCCGTGATTGCAGGCCACGTGCAACCAGTCGACGGGAAATGGAACACAGGAACATCCAGGGTACCTTGCACGTGCTGCAGAATCGACTTACAAGTGACTTGCGGGTCCACCACAGCTTGTCGGTGAATCCGTCGATCCAAGCGGTCTGACGTCACTCTGGCTGCACCTGCACCCCTCAATGTGGCTACATTTCCTCTTTCCAACCATCTCCGACACAGCCGATGCACAGTGCTTGCATCCATGTGGGTATCAGCTGCAATTTGACGTATGGACCAACCTCCCCTTCTCAGTCCGATCACCATACCCCTTGTAAAGTCGTCTATATGCTGGAAGTGTCTTCGTTGAGGACGACGTGGCATTTCCTCCTATCACACGTATCCTTCGAGACAAAAACCAAATTTCTCCGATAATTAGTCTGGTAGAAAAACCAACATGAACATAGCCCACTTTTCAACATCATTCTCTTATATCTTACTTCACGTGCGTCGGAGCGCTGCGCATTTCATATCATTTGCATAACTCAGTGACGTGCGTCTACGGTAAAATTTGCATGAATTTCTGACCACTCCTTCTTGGTGTTGCATTTTCAATGTCGAGCAGTGTAGTTAAGTATTCTGATTCTTCACATTGCTCGTTTTTTCTCTAAGACCCAGAATTTCTGAAGTGAACGAAATGAGCTTGCATAATCTCTTAAGGCGAATGACAATGAGAATATGAAGGCGGCTTTTTGATCTTAATTAATGGTAGGAAAATAGGAATGGGGCAGACCGAATTCTTCTTTCCCTCCATTTAACCGAGACGATCAAAGTTAGAGAATATTTCTGGAATTCCTCCGGATCATGTCTTTGCCATGCGTTTTCGTTTTGATTCGAAGTATACCTAGTTAATCAAATCAAAGTTTAACCCTCGAGGATCCCTCCCATTTCAGTTACACTTAAGACCCTTGGGGTCATAAACGACCCCAATGCTTCCTTTAATTAATTTATTATGATTATTGAATGTTACATGCATTTTTCAAGTTCACGCACTTTTTAATGCTAAAAAAATAAAAATAAAAAGACACAATCAAAGTGAAATTTAGTTTCTGCATTAAAAATTAAAATTTTAGAGCAAAACTTACAATAACTGTAGATTTATTTACAACTGTTACAGACCTGAAAAAACATGATTTTTTGCAAGTGAATTTTAAACACTTATGACAGCTTTCGATGCCTTTTCTGTCTGCTCTTGGACAAAAGTTGCAACGTCCTCTTTTTTTGGCATTCTGGGGAAGTGACCCCAAGGGTCTTGTGTGCAAAAAATGCAATTCGGGAAAAATAAAACACATTAATAGCATTATTTTGAATAGAAAACTAGAAGAATAAAAGCCATAAAATGCCATTAAAAACAAATGGTTGATTAACAAGATATATTAAACAGAAATTGCATTGGGGTCACATATGACCCCAAGGAACCCACGAGGGTTAAGTAGATAAACTGTTGAAGTATATGTAGCATAGTTAAATACAAGAAAAATATTTTTTTTTTATCATGGATGTTTATGTAGTAATTTCCCTCTGAAACGGTTCTTGATAAAAAAAATTCTTCAGAATTTAGGAAAAATATTTTTCAATTTATAAACTGAAAATTTTAATTGTAGCGTTAATTTAAATGAGACACTCGTTTCATTAAAAACCCTTTTTTAATTGGTCGTTCTTTTAGATATTTCTAAGAAAAAACCTGCAAGTATAAAAAAATCTGTCATAAATAATTTGCTTTTGTATTATTTATAAAATGTAGTTCAATTCTCAAAGAAAAAATAAATAAGCTTACCATTTAAATTTTTGCACAATTCATAGTTTATATGCTTCAAAATGATGGAACTTTGTCTTACTTTGCCTTTTTGTATTGAAATGTGCCTTAAATGCTTTCAAAACTTGCATTTCACCGAAAATTGTTTCAACTCAACCTTCAATTAAACAGCGAATTCTACTATCTAGTCAACTTCGGCCAAAAATCATTCGTCTGCTATACTATTTCTGGTAGGTATTTAGTTGAAGTTGCAGTCTCGTTGGGAGTACCCAACTAGTATGTGTAATACTCGCTTATTTCCAAAATAATATCAACTTCCCGTTCCCATTGTCTTTTAAAAATCCGAAATTAATTCTTAAGATTACAAAAATAATTAAATACAATTTTGGTAATTTAATTCTTACGACAGTAATATTTACTGTTTCGGTTTTCTTAGTATCATGTAACAAAATTAACGCTTTGTAAAAGTAGTTATTAGTATGCGTCTAATTGTTATATTATATAAATGGCTAGTCTCATTTGTCTAAATGACATTTTATACTTTACTTTTATTTTTCGCTAGTCTATGTTGCCCGGCGTTGCACGGTTTACCTCAAAAGAATAAAAGTTATGTAAAGTGCCTTATGTTCAAAATCTTAATGCTTAAATGAAAAAAAAAAAAAAATGCAAAATTCCCTATCAACGCAACGTGTAGAAAAGAGAAATTTTACAACTCAAGATTTCAACTTAAACCTCTTCGTTCGTTTTTTTTTTATTTAATTTATTATTATTTTTTTATTTCAAAAATATAGAATTTATTTGTATAAAGAAAACTCCTATGGAGGAAGGTCGTTCCCCAAATGAAGGCAAACTTCCCATTCAAGTTCTTGAGCATCAAAACGTCTTTATGCCAAATTTAGAAACAATACGACGTATTCCTGTGGATTTATATAAAGAGCGTAAAAACATACACACAAAAACATATGCAGCCATTTATGTATATATAGAGAAAAATCAGGGGGGAAAACTTTTTTTTTAGAGCTCTTTTAAACCTATAACAAGTTCTTACTTATACGACATAAGATTGATTTTTAAGAAAACTAAAATGAGTTCCTATAACATTTTTTATGTAGTTTAGCAGAATTTGTCTACTCTTCAAACAAAATTGACATTTTCTTTAACAAAATTTTTATCTTTCTGGTAAATGATATTTTCATGGGAGAGTTAGAAAATGATTCAATAAAATGAAGCAAACCGAGTTTAATGCGATAAATGATTGTTTCGAAGATTGCAGGTGAAGCATGTCAGTAAAGTGATGATTGTGTACTTTTTTGTGAAAACGTGTTATGCATGTTTAAGCTAAGCAAAATGTATTAAAAAAATCACAATAGACCCAAGGTTTCTTAGCAAATATGATTTGTCTTAATGAGTATATGGTGGCTCTGGTAACTTGGTGCTTGATCTTGGAAGAACTCACTTATGTTTTAGATTAAAGAGGACAAATTCTTAGACTGGCACTTTGCTAACACAATTAAAAAAGCTATTGATGAGTTTGTGGCTCTCTTCATATATTATTCATTGTTGCATATGCAATACTTCTGAATTTATAGCGTTTCGAAAGCAAATGAATCTTTTGCAGTAACCGTGCATTAGAGTCATGAATATTTTTCACCATTAAAATGAAATTGGGAGTTTTGGTAGTTTTTAATGAAGGGAGCATAAAGGGAAGAAGATAAAAACATAATAGAGTAATTTCTGGACTTATCTTTTTAAATAAAACTTCAGTTAACCACTTAGCGCATTTGGTGAAAGTTACCGGAAAATTAGCACCTGCCCTTGTCTTACACCAGGGGTGGCCAACCTTTTTAGAGAGAGTGCCACTATCTGGGGAGAACAAACTCAGCGTGCCACATTGTATTTTTCCAACGAATTGATTTTTTTTAAGTTAAAAATAGATTTTATTTAGGCTGACTATGTAATTCTTACTCAAATGAAACATTTTTTCTTGTTTCCTTGAGTAATTTAAATCGAAATGATAACAAAGATAAAACAGGTCTGAACTTAAGAGTTATCGTTAATAAACACTTTCATAGGTTCTGTCAGTTGGCTTATGCTTAAAATAGAAACAATAACATCGAACATTCTATTCTAAAAATCAAACCGTTTGTACTTAATGTGGTTTATGAGTCTTTATCTTTTTTACCAAGTCTTTAATTTTAGGATTAGTTCTTGAGAATCCTAAGAAGTTTTAAGTGCTATCAATTAATATTTCGATTTTTCAGCATTCATAACAAAAAACATTTGGTTTTAAGCGTATTTTTAACAAAATCTACAACAGCATCAGACGGCTAAAGTGTGTAAATGTGAAAAACATTTAGTTGTTAGAAATTTCCAAATTTCTATACAACGTAGGTGACTTTCTGTTGAAGTAAGCTCTTATATTTGATTACTAATGCAACAGGTCAGTAATTACAATTTAGATTTCAGAAAGGTTAGTGTTGTTGGGTTTTCCAACATATATTTCGTAATTTTATTCAAATTTTCTTGCAAAGTCGCAATGCAAATTTTTCATGCTTGTACGCATTTCCCGATTATAGACACGTGCGTGCCTTTCGTCATAGTATGACGAACTTTCTTTTGATTGGCCGCCATTCTATTGTCGGGAAATGCAACTAGTTATATGCTGATTAATTTGTTCTATATAAGATGGTTTGCAGGAATTTAGTGGTGTTGATTTTCTTCGTTCTTCTTCGACGTAATGTATATGTCTTACTTTTATTTTGTTCAGCCGAGCTGGCTGCAAGATGTTAATGTCCGTCAATAAATGTTGTTACAATTTTAAAATATTCTCGTCATTGCATAAACTCCAACTCTCACTCTGCTCGGCACTTAATACGATGGACTTTTAATTTCCCCATCGAAGATCGTAATAAGTGTCTTGCAGAGGAATAAACAAAGAACTTGAAAAGATCAGAATTTTTTTTTAATAATCCTGAAAACCATCAAACCTAATACTGAATAAATACTTAAAATCGGTGTAAAATATTCTCCATATATCATTGGAAAATTATTGAATTTCGGTTGATACTTTCAGTATTAATTTTTAATGTTTTATTCTGTTTTCTCCAAAGTAGAGAGAAAGAAGCTGAAGTTTTTAATTATAAAAGAATATAAATGGCCTCTACTGGTTTAGGAATTGGTTTTTGTACTATCTTAAATTTAAATTACTTAAACGCAGGATATTAAGAGATGACATAGAAGCTAAATTAATTTGCTATTCTCCATTTCTAAGTAGCAAGTCCTCATTGCTTTCCTTACATATGTTTTGAAAACATATTCCCTAAAATTCCAAAGTCTTATGATTATTTTTCCTTTAGATAGCTAGTTCATATTTTAATGAAATAGTAACTTTCCATACTGGAAAAAGTTCACAAAACATTCAGAGCTCTAATTTGTAGTTTGTTAATACAGTGAAAGCTACCGGGTCACCAACAGAGAAAAAGTCTCATTCCTGGGCAAGGAACTTACGATAGATAATTCGATAACACTTTTGTTTTTTTCCCAAATTATTTTCCAGTAATGTAACAAAAACAATTTGAGGGTCTTCATTTGTGCAATACTAAATTTTGTCCAATCTGGTTTCTTAATTTCAGTTGCAGAGTTATACATATATATATATATATTTTTTTTTAATTTCATCACCCGTAGCTGAAACTATTGCAGATCAAGAATCCATTCTGCAGCATCGAAAATTTCATTCGTGTCAAGCACAAATCGGTACCTCAGAACCAGACTAACGTAAGTCCATTTTCGTCATTTTTCAGTAGAGGGGAAAAACGATGTATTCGAGAATCGTTTTTCCCCTCTACCGAAAAATGACGAAAATGGACTTAGTTAGTCTGGTTCTGAGGTACAGAAATATGCTTTACAAAGAGCGTACAGTACTGTAGCGTCACAGCTTCCGTTGGATGCCCGAAGCTAACGCTAAGTACTTTGCAACATTGTAGTTCAGCTAATTTGTAAGCCAGCCTTCTGACACTTAATTGTCATAATATCATTATACAGGGTGTCCACTCCTATCGTGGACCAATAGCTAATTTCTTAACCGTTAGAGATAAGCATATAGTTCATTTGGGAAAAAATCTCTAAATTACGAAAGGAATTTTGGCTCTATTCAATGTTTTTCAAAAAATCAAATTTTGAAAGAGTTACGAAATTTAAATTTTTATACATCCCCCCAGTCCTATCAATCATATTTAGTAAAACATTCTTGACACTGTAACGTTTAAAACTAAAAAAAAATCACTGTTCTACGACAAAAATTGACCGAGTTATGACTTTTTGAAAAATCAAGATTTTGCATTATTTCATGACGTCATCGAGAGATCGCTGAAGGGACCGTATGCGAAATCTTTCAAAATCTTGATTTTTCAAAACGTCATAACTCGGTCAATTTTTGTGGTAGAAGAGTGATTTTTTTTTAGTTTTAAACATTACAGTGTCAAGAATGTTTTACTAAATATGATTGATATGACTGGGGGGCTGTATAAAAATTTAAATTTCGTAACTTTTTCAAAATTTGATTTTTTGAAAAACATTGAATAGACCCAAAATTCCTTTCGTAATTTAGAGATTTTTTCCCAAATGAACTATATGCTTATCTCTAACGGTTAAGAAATTAGCTATTGGTCCACGATAGGAGTGGACACCCTGTATTTATCAGTTTAAGGGTTTTAGTTTTTATCAATATTTTTGAGATCGACATTTGTTCCTCATTTCTGGATTTTTTTCGAAAAGTCTTCGCGTGCCGCTGTTACTGGTCTGCCGTGCCACATTGTGGCACGCGTGCCGCGGGTTGGCCACCACTGTCTTACACGGACTATCTTGTGTATCGCATTATTTTAATTCTAATGCCCGTCTAAGATCCGTTCTAGAAAAATTGATAAGCCAAATCAACATTGAACTTACTTACCGTAAATGGAAGCACTACATAGTATTTTTCTTGTGTGAAACAAGTGGTGCATTTTTATAATTAGCTGTAAGTTTGTTAGGAATCTTTTGCTATAAAGTAGTTTAAAACTGTGGAAAATATAATAGAGTAGACCGACCAGTAAGCGAACACCCCCCAGTGAATGAGCAGCTCGTAATTTTTATGAAAAAATCAAAATTTTAAAGCATTTCACTTAAAGGTATTGTCCGTAGAGACTTCCGTTTATTATTTCCAACCAGAAAATATTTTGTTTGTCTACTGTTTGAGGTGTTCATGAACTAAACTTCATTTATTTTCATTTCAATCCCGAAAATCCTTTATGGAGAATTATAAAAGTCATCCAAAATTAAAAATATAATAATTAAAGATCCCACACATTTAAAATGTTTTCACTGTCGCGGGTCAAATAATACAATTTTTAAGGATGCTATGAATTTTTGAAAATGGAATTGCGTCTAGGTGCTCATTCCCTGGTCGGTCCATCCTGTATCCAATAGTATTGCGTTCAATTGAATGAGCCATTCGTATGTTTGAAATTACGCCAATTTATTGATTCTAATATTTTGAAATCCTAAACCAAACTGTAATGAAATATTCTATACATGGATGGAAAAAAATATTATTGTAAAAAAACTCTTCTCAATTGACATCGTGAAAATAATTTTTAATCTTCCTATATTCATCATCTGCCAAAAAAAAAACTTGTGCTTTGAAAGGTTAAGAATTATTTAGACAATACTGCAAGATAGATGAAGAACTACAAATGCTCCATCTAAAATTATAATCAGTAGTCAAGCTTTATCATTACTAATTGCCTGTAATCCTGTTATCGCGTCCTAAGTAGGATATAATTTAAATTGGTAGAGTACAACGAGAATGATAAATGTACTTCACAAATTGGATTATAATTTTAGATTTAATAGGCTGCACATGTGAAAACATGAACACGAAGAAAGTATGGTTTAGTTATTTAAATTAATTAAGCCGACCGATATTGTTATTGGTAATTTGAGCGGAGATGTTACAAATATGATCACTTTCGGCTCAAGCTAAAATCTAGTGAGGGTGAAAATTCATTACTTGATAAGAGCTGTAATAAATCAGGAAAGGGATTTTATGAGAAGGTTTAACCCATTCACTGACCCAAGCGAAAAATGTTTTTCGCCGCAAAGTGACCGCTCCGTGCATCACTCACCGGTTCCATTTCGCCACAGTATGATAACTCTTTTCTCCTCATTTTGCTACGGGGTTTTTAATGTTGTTTTTGCAGTCGAACATGAACTTGAAAGCTATACTCGCAATTAAGTATCTGTAATTTATTTATATTTTACATTATTTATTTTTGTCAATCATTTTACAATTATTTTATTTTTGCTTATTGTAATTTATTTACTTATTTTTTTATTTACCATTCCACTAATTTATTTACTATTCTAACATAACTGTGTTAGTACTCATCGCTTTCACAAAATAAAGTGGAACATATTCCCTTTTAATATCCCTATAAGTAATTACGTGAACAAATAGCAGAAAAAGGGAATCCTAACAAACGAAAAAACTTTCATTTGTTGTTTCATTTTATTTAAAATGTAGTTATTTCTTCCAGGGAAAGGAACAAAAGTCCATTTCTTGAGCATAAGATTTTTCTTTTAAAAATAGGGGTATCACAAAGGACAAAAACTGAACTCTATTTTGACATTTAGAGAAAGCACTGTCAATGAAGCCCTGCTAAACTGCTCATAACAAAGGTGCATCCCAAAGAAAAGGAGAGAGGAAAGGGGTGTCGCCTTATTCCCACGAGAACACTTCTCACCGTTGCTTGCTGTCCGAACCAAATCGGACAGTGGTATTGGAACAAAAGTGCCGCTCCAATCCCTTCCATGTGGTTATTTTACAATGAGACAATTCAAAGTGATTCGGGTACTTAAAAGGAGGTTAACTAATGCAATTTTACAGAGCATTTGACGTGCTTTAGTACAAGATCATAAAAAAAAGCTTAGCTGTGTAAATGACTTTTTAAAAGGGTAGAAGGAATCGGCGACTTTTGATGCATTGTAAACATAGTGACCAATAACACAAAGAGATATCTTTAAGTGTTGGTCCATTTATCTTAACTTCTATAGGAGTCTATATCCCACTTTGAGTGCACGGATTTTAGTAGCTCAATCGTGTGAGCTATTTTAACGATAAGCAGTTACAAAAGATCAAAACTTGCGACAAATCCTCCGTTTCCCTAAAGACTATTTACTTGAATATACCCCCCCCCCCTCGCTCCAAAGCCGTATCTACTTAATCTCAGTTGTATAGCTTGGAGATGCCAGAAAGAAACACTATGGGAGGTCTCCCAAGAAAGCTTTTTACAAGCCATCTGAACAGGTTTCCATTCAAGCAATAGCCAGAAAATCATTTGCCATGCGCTACCCCTTCCACATGATTTTCTTACAACAAAATGTAGTTAAAATCAGAAATTAATTTCAAAACGAGCATTACTACTGTTACATTTTGGAACATTTCATGTTCCAAAATTAAAATACAATGATTAAAAAATTAAAACACAATACAAAAAATATTGTGAAAAAATATCTTATAAATTTGGAGAATTATGATAAATTTGGCAAAAGAAGCTTTTAAATGAAGAAGGTTTAGTCGAAAAAGTGGGGGGGGGGGACACTGATTTAGTTCCTTTAGTTTTTAATCAAGCTTGTAATAGCCCCTCAAAGAGACTATTTTTTCACTTGTTCATCAAGAGTTTAAATAACAGAAAGCAGAAGAAACAAAGTTTCCATAAAAAAAATAAAAAATAAATAAAAAAAACTTTTGTCTGATGATTTAATATACTCGATACATGACATACGACATTGTACTCTTTAGTTTTTCTAAGAGTACGTGAAAGGATGAAAAATCTCGATAAAATAAATTATATAACGATCACAGGTTCTTAATATCTTATAAGTTACATGCATTTGACCAAAGAAAATACCTTTGGTACCGCTTCCCTCAAAGCACCAAAATCCACCAGAGAAGCGAGATAACAGGATTTGCGCCTGGAAAAACGGCCGACACAGGATCGTCAAGAGCGAAAACTGCTAGGTTCGCTGTGACGATACAGGATCGTCGCGGCCAGTTAGGAGCCAAATTCTGTGGACGAGCCTACGTCGGCTGGAGCGGTTTTTACACAAAGTGCGCGGCCGTGTTGAAAGGCTTTAAAAGGGTTTAGATTGTCGTTTCAGTTTACGTGGTAAATATATAGTTAGGAAAAGTAATTTTCTCATTAGTGCATTGAGAATACCATTTGAGTTGGAAAATATATGTGGAAGAGTTAAAATAATAATGGAGTAAGTCAAAAAAAAAAAAAAAAAATGCTAAGAATGAATTTGAGTACCTCTTTAGTTTTTCAATCAAGTGTACAATCGTATCAAAGAAGACTCAAATATATTTTCCGCTTGGAGAACAGAAACTTGTCTAATACTGTCCATCCGTGAAAACCGCACCTAGCACTAGCGAACCATTCCTCTTAAAAAAAATGTGTGGTGGGAACTTTTAGAAGTTTTCCATTTACAACTTGCAGTTGCTATCCTTTTGATATATTCAAAAAAACTATGTATTTGAACTATGTATCTTTAAGTTGAACAAAAAATACATATTGATTAAACTTTCTTTTTTTTTTTTTTTTTTTTGTGGAGTGCCATAATCACTTTTATTACTAACAGATAATAAGTTCTTTACTTTTTTTTTCACTGCCTTTATATACTTTTCTCAAAATGACTACCAAAAGTGCAAAAGTTGCTACCATTTTTTGTGACTCTGTTAACCAGTGGCTATTATTCAGATTTCTTAGTCTAGAAGATTTTTCATGCATTACTCCGGAAGGAAACCCATTTTCGACTTTACCACAAAAGTCATAACACAGCTCAAACTATGAGCGACTCTCCTCTTTGCTGCAGTTTTGAAAATGTTTCCGGTTCTTTCCTAAGACAATTCCAATAATAATAAAAAAACCGTCAGAACTATCTAAATTCGTAATTGGGAAATACTATTCTAAATATTTTAACTTTCAGGGCAAGTAACAATTTGCCCAATCCATCCGATTCTGCCGATATGTTTTAGTAATACGCTGTAGGGATTTCCTTTTCTTGTACCTCAGCACCTTAAGCTGTTGACTATTCTGGACTAAGTACTTTTTGACATCATTATGGCTGAATCCAACTTAAGTTCACCTAAAGTTGTGTTCGCTTCTCATTCTTGTCATAATGGCTCTTCTTTTCTCTTTTCTATCACTTTGGGGCACATCCCAGAGTTTTCTTTGCTCCACAATCCCCTCGTAATCGAAGAAAATTCAAAATGACACATATATGACGGTATTTGCAATATTTTTGTGATAGATCTATTGAAAAATCCTTGTTCATGAAAAACCAATTTTGCCTTTCTCAAAACTATTCAAAGCACTTTGATGCACCTTACTTAACAAACTCACTTTGCGGTCCCGTTTGAATTTTTCCATTCTTCCTTCGCGGACTCGTATTCAATATTCCTGATCACAGGAAATGCTAACTTAATGGAAACGTTGATCATAGTTTATATAATTTTGCAGCACCATTTTTAAAGTTAATTGATAGTTTCAATAAGTCTAAAACTGTACACACATAGATTTTGAAACCCAGCGTACTTTAATACAAGTAATAAGTATCTTTCCAATGCAGTTGTATAATAATAATGAAGAAAGTGCCTGTATTTAAATGTAAATTTTTCTTTTAAACTAAAAATATACACAGTCCTGTATTTTTTTCCATACATTTTTACAACATCTTCAATTACACAAAACAGTGAATATTTTCACTCTAACTCTCGCTATTTATTGCACATATGTTTTTAGTGGTTACACAGAACATTTTGTTTTGAGATTCATGTCCTAAGAAGTCACAAAGATCATTTACCCTAATTCAAAAACCTATGCTGGCAGTAATTTGCATAGCTCAATTTAAAATACAAGTTTTGCTTTGTTATAAGAACAAAGTAATTGTTCTAGCTCAAATCCTTCCGAACATCCCCAAAAACAAGAGAAGGAAAAAAAAACTGTTTCGATAGTTTATTGATAACTACAGCTCTGAACTGAGTCCAAAGAAAGGTTTTGAAATATCTGATACGACATGATTGAAGTTTTCGTACAAACACAGAACTTTTATTATATGTTGAAGACTACTAAATCTTTCTTCGGGAATTCTTTCCCGAATGGATTTTCTTCTTCCTTGAAGCAATACTACGTGGGGGATGTTCTCTGTTGTAAACAAGATGTCAAATATCTTCCGAATGCACAACCCTATTGTTTAAAATTAATTGGTTTGTCGTCATTCAAGGCATCGTTTGTGTTTCATAAGCATTTATTTCATGAAAATTTCCGTAATTCAGTTATATTTATATTCAATTCCGTTATGGGAAAAAAATCTCTATTTTTGTAATACAGTAAAATAAAATGGTTTGGGTAATAAAAGAAAGAGGATAAATACAAAAATAATAATATCATTTAGAAGACATTGGTTTTGAAATTGAGCAATTATTCACCGATTTTTAAGATAGAGGAAATTTTATTTTTAACGTTTTTGATTTTAAAGAATACTAAAGGATGATTTTAGAAGAATGGCAACTCTTCAGACATGCATATACTTTTTTTACCAGTTAAAATGGTGCAATTTTTTTTTTTTTTACATACATAAATCATTCTAAATATGTTTTATGTGCCCTCCTCCTGACGCTTGATTGAAATCCCATCTGTGCTCAAATTCTTGCCGTACACCAGTGGCGTAGCTAGGGAGGGGCGTGGGGGCGGTCCGCCCCGGGCGGCACTTTTAAGGGGGCGCCAAAATGAGACAAAATGAGAAGGTTGCCGATAAACCACATGCACCACTAAAAATATTAAAAAAAGGGAACGACAAGAGGGGGGAAAAATGTATGAAAGTGTGTGAACTCTGGACGGCATCGGGACAGAGAGATAAGGGGATACGGGAGGTAAAACAGCAAAAATGAAAAATTGCCAAGCAAATACATAGGGCGCCATCGAGATACAGACGTCCTCAAGTATAGGGTTCGAAATAAAGAGAAAAGGATAAATTTAAATAACAACCGAGCAATATTGGGGCGGCAAGATGGTACAGACGTCAGGAAAAAAAAAAAAAAAAAAAACAAGCAAAGTTATAGAGTGGCAATGAGACGTAGACTTTGTAACAGTGGCGTATATAGGTTTTTATTTCGGAGGGGGCCTATATAATCAAACTTAGCCCCCCCCCCCCAACTTTCTTTTTTTTTCGCTATTACTGTGAGACAGGTGGACATCTTCAAATTGAATTAAAATATTGTAATTTTTGGAAAAGATAGAAAATTACGAAGTTTTAGATTCCCTCCAAAACTTTTTTTCAAAATTAAAATTATTTATGCTACCTTTGATTACGTTGGAGGATCAAGACTCCTCTGGGAAACTTACTGAAACTTAAATTCTAAACACGCAATTTCAGGCTATCTTTAGTGACGTTAAAGGAATTGAGAAAACTCGGGGCATCTTTCCTAAAATATTTTGACACTGAAGAACAACTCAGGCAACTCAGGATATATTTCTTCATGATAGAGTAAAAGAAAAGAAGATGAGTTTTTTTTTTTTTTTGAACTGAAGTCTCATTTAAGTTATCTTTGGGAAGTAACAGTTCAAAGACCCCCCCCCCCCGAAAGATTTTCGATAAAAATATACGCAATTTCGCGTTCTCTTTGGAGACGTTAAGAGACAAAAAGTGGTTAGGGATCTCCCTCCGAAAATTTTCAAAATTGAAACCTTAAGCCATCTTTACTTTAGACCATCTTTGGTAGTAACGTTAGCAAGGACTCTCTTCCGAAATGTTTCGAAAATAATGTTTTAAAAACATTTTTATTTAGGTTATCCTTAATACCGTCAAGAAAAGAGGCAGGATTCGGGCGCCCCGAAATTTTGCGGCATTGAAGCTTTAAGAATGCATTTTTAAGTTCTATTTTTTTAAACTGAAGGTTTAAAATTTTACTTTTAGCAATGGTGCCCATTACCCCTAAAAGAAAAAAACTTATCATGCAAGAATTCCACGAAGATCCCTCTAAAAACGAGAGCCACA
>JAXGGA010007092.1:0-65018 GCA_038373865.1 Uloborus plumipes
CGAAAACGAGGGGACGAGGGCACTTGATCTTTGGGTCAAAGACATGTCTCAGTATGCTCTTTCGAATGGTACCATTTTTAACTTTTTTCATTATTACTTAAGTCGAGTACTTTCCTGGTTAGTATCTATTACTGGGTGCAAGAGAAAAAAAAATGGAACCCCACTGTCAGTCCTTCATACACTTTTTCATGCTTGAAATGACGAAAACGGCACTTTTTGAACCGCTAATTGACCCGGAAAAATTTATACTTAGGCTTAACTTAAACCATTTTATGAAAGAAAAAAAATGAAAGTTCATTCTTTTAGCTTTAAAATAAGTCATGTTTGATCTTTCTACCATTTTAAATTAATTTAAAAGAGCTCTTAGAAAAAAGATCAAAAATGCCAAAATTTACTTTTCGGCAGAGCAAAAAAATGGCTATATCTCGAGAATAAATTTTTTTCGAGAAAAAAATAAAACGCAGTTTGGAGGTACAGAATATTGGTGCATATTACCTACCAAATATCATCAAAATCAAAAATGGTGCGGCACAGCCCATTTGTTGACTTTATATGGAATGACCCAGCTATGATTAACTGCATGTACTAACGTGAGAATTCGAAGATTAAAATGAAGAATTAATCCATTATTGTAATAAACTCAAGGTGAAATCCAAGACTGAAAACATTGTACAGAGAATTCTGTCGTGTCGACGTAAACAAGATTTCTGCCATTCAAAGGTTGATGATGATGATGTGAGAGCTTGGAGTCGCAATGCGCAGACGCAGGCTATCAGGGATGCCTTTCAGATGTCTCACTGAGCTTGCGCAAGCCTGAAGGGTGCCGATGGCGCTACAGAGCAGATGGCGTAAGCACTTAGCACGCTCTGAGAGGCCTTTTGGTACGGAAAGAGCATTTCAAATTCGCTATGGCACCTTGCTTTCACCCCAACTTTCTTATTGGCACCCCTGAGGCAGAGGTAGTTTTAACAGTGTAGATTTTGTGGGCAACATGAGTGATTTGAGTCTATATAAAATCTTTGTTTTTAAACCATGTGAACCTAGTAATTCTGACAGCTCAGAATAATTTCTAGTACCTTCATTTATATTGTTAACTCCTGATAACAAGTCATCCATGTAAAAATCATTTAAAATAATTTTCGTTAAATTTGGATTTGCTTGTTCACAATTAATTCCTATTTGTTTGAGAACCCTGGTAGCCAAAAATGGCGCAGATGCAGTTCCATATGTTAAAGTACGCAATTTAAATTCCTGAATTTGAGAACTTGAATTGTTCCGCCATAGAATTAACTGATAATTTTGATCTTCTTCCGATACCCACACCTGTCTGTACATGTTTGCAATGTCTGCAGTAAAAGCAAATTCGTACATCCGAAAATTCAATAAAATTGAAAATAAGTCCCTCTGAACAATTGGACCAACGCCTAAAACAGAGTTCAACGACACCGATGTCGAAGTTTTACTTGACGCGTCGAAAACTACCCTTAACTGAGTAGTAACACTGTCGGGCTTTAAAACTGCATGGTGGGGTAAGAAATAGTGTTCTTGATCTGTTAAGTTTGCAGGTAGCATGTGACCCATGTTTTCATATTCCCGCATAAACCCTTTGTATTCTTTTTCCAGAATTTCATCCCTTTTAAATTTGCGTTCCATAGCAAATAGCCGTGAAACCGCTGAAGCTTTAGATTCACCCAACAGATCCTTTGATTTATAAAAGGGGAGTTTAACTTCAAATTTCCCATCTTCTAGAATTTTATGATTATTTTCAAAATTACTTTCGCAAAACTGTTCTTCATCTGTTAAAATCTTTTTCTTATAATTTGTTTCCTCTGTTTGCCAAAATTGCTGTAACGTTTTGTCGATATTTATTTCTGAATGCATGTTAATTAAATTTATATCCCTTGAATTACTTTTCTTCGTTTTTAGTCGTCCTGAAATTACCCATCCAAAAACTGTATTCTGAGCTATTGGCTTATTTTTGACACCTATAATTTGTCCTGGACGAAGAGTTTGCAACACATAATCCGCTCCGATTATAATATCCACTGGTCCGGGCTGTGAGAATTTAGGGTCTGCTAAAGAAATTCCCTTTAAATAATTTAAGTCTCTGGTATCTAATTGTTCCGATGGCAAGTCCGCCGTTAGTTTCTTTAAAACAAATGCCTGAATGTTTACTTTAGCCGCTTTTTCTTTAGTTTTAGAATTAATCGTTACATTTACGATACCTCTGGTGATTTCAGCTTTGTTTCCACCTATGCCGTTTATAGGGATTCTTGCATTTTTTCTTTTCAAGTTTAATTTTTGCAAACAACTTTCCGATATAAAACAAGCCGTAGAGGCTGAATCCAGCAAAATTCGACAGTCATGAGACTTTCCTGACGAATCCTTAATTTCTACAACTGCCGCCGGCAGCAAAGAATTACACGAATGTTCATTTGTGTTTACCGAAATATTTGAATTCTCAATATCTTCTACCGAGTCTTTATTACAGCTTGATGAAACTTGCAAAGCATTTCTAGAGTTCTCGTGTAATAAAGTATTATGTTTATGCTTACAAATACGACATAGGAAATTACTAGTGCAGCTCTTAGCATTATGATTTCTAAAACATACAAAACATAAACCAGTTTTATACACAAAATTTCTTCTAGATTCCACATCTAGTTGTTTAAACTTCATACAGTTGTGCAACCCGTGCCCCCCGTTACATTTAGGACACTTTTGCTTTAAATTGTTGATTAAATTTGGTTTAACATTTCTATCTGGTTTTGTAACCCATTTCTTATTATTTTCCTCATCATATACCTCCAATGAGGAACATCTTTCATTCAAAAACTGAATAAATTCTTCAAAAGTGGGGAATTCCGTGTCAAAAGTCTTTTGCGACCAAATTTGCCGTGTTTCAGAATCAATTTTTTGCAAAATCAAATATATGAGCCATGGGTCTCGAGAAGTTGCATCATTATGTAAAGATTTTAAACTTCTAATTACTTCATCTGAGGTATCTGCCAATTGTCGCAGATTAAAGCCATTTGCTTTACTAATATTTGGTTGTTCAATAAATGTTTTCAACAATGAATTTACGATTTGTTTCTTTTTATCAAACCTATTTAACAATTTTTGCCACGCTTCATCATAACTATTTTCACAAACCGGAATATGTTTAATAATAGCAGCTGGCTCTTCTAACAACAAACCTTTTAAATACTGAAATTTTTGCACTTTACTTAAAATTATCATGTTAAATTATCATGTACAGTTGAGATATATAAATCTTTAAAACTGAGCCAGTCCGTATAATTACCATTAAATGCCTGAATGTTTAGCCGTGGCAATTTAAAATTTCCCTTAATCAACTGCGATGCACTAACATTAGTAGCAACAACATTTTCATTCATAGTAATTACATCTAATAAATTTTGCAATTGGACTCTGGTATCGAAGTACAGTTCGGTAAACTCTCCAATTTCAGAATCTTGATCAGGCAACATGCCATCATATTTATCAAAATTTTTAAATATTTCTTCTAATTTATCCAATCTTACAATAATTTCATTTTTAGATAACTCAGACTGCAAAACATTGCGAATTCTGGTTAAAGATGCTTTAGCTCTCCCACGGAGCCTTTTAACTTCTGTTTCTTCCATACCAAAGTCACCAATTTCCAATTCCATAAATATATCAAAAGATTATACTTATCTTTAGATCTCTTTTCCAGTCTTCCCTTGAAGCTGGAATCTCGCCGGTGCCTCCAATAAATGTACGCACTTTAAATCAGATATGCTTGTTCCCTTGCATTCTGCCCCAGGCACAAATGTGCTTCGTACATGAAAACCGTTTGTCCAACTGAACTAAATGATTTAACACCACACAGTGTTTTCTCATGACAACAACAACACTTTAATGCGCATTTCTTATATACATGTTGGGCTGCTGCGCCCTCTAGGAAATTAAAGTAAAAGTTTATAAATAAAATTAGCATAACTTGCTGAAACTATCAGCAACAGTTTTCGCTTCAAATGCATCTTGTCAAAATCAATTTTAATCTTTCATGAGTTCAAGAGAATTATCGATTTTTGACGCATCATATGTTTAGTGGTATAGAATATAAAAGGTTTATTGAACTAGGGGAGCTATTTTGCTGACTTGTTGTGATAATGTTCTATTAAATATCTCTGTTTGCATCTTCCTATGTTATTAATATTTTTACTATTATTTTAGAATCGAGTACGAATTCATCGATAACATTACTCGTTATAGTCTGTGGAGTTAGCGACAAAAACATCCGAAATATTTCACTTCCGGATACCAGTGTGAAATTTGGTACAGAGCTTATGTACATATATAAGAACAAAAAACCGCCGGGAGACACTTGATCAGGGGTCATGAACTCCCGTGATGACGTCATCAAGATGGCCGCTTTTACAGGTCAAAACGTTCGTTTAATTGCTTAAAACTCAATCATAGATTAAATATTGCAAAACTCAAAAGTATCATCTGAAAGCTCTTTGAAAGAGCTATTTAGAAAGATTTAATTTTTCTTTCTGAGGTCAAGGTCCCACCTGTACTGACGTCATCAAAATGGCCGCTTATACAGGTAAATACGTTTGTTTCACTCCCCCTAAAACTCCATCCTAGATTCAAATATTGCAAAACTCAAATATATCATCTAAAAGCTCTTTAAAAGAGCTATCTAGAAAGATTTAATTTTTCTTTCTAAGGTTAAGGGCCCACCTGTGATGACCTCATTTGAGGCCATTTTGATGACGTAATCACAGGTGCGCCCTTGACCTTAGAAAGAAAAATTAAATCGTTCTAAATAGCTCTTTTAAAGAGCTTTCAGATGATATATTTGAGTTTTGCAATATTTGAATCTATGATGGAGTTTTAGGGGGAGTTAAACAAACGTATTTACCTGTAAAAGCGGCCATTTTGATGACGTCATCACAGGTGGGCTCTTGACCTTAGAAAGAAAAATTAAATCTTTCTAACTAGCTCTTTTAAAGAGATTTCAGATGATATATTTGAGTTTTGCAATATTTGAATCTATGATGGAGTTTTAGGGGGAGTTAAACGTATTTACCTGTAAAAGTGGCCATTTTGATGACGTCATCACAGGTGGGCCCTTGACCTTCGGAAGAAAAATTAAATCTTTCTAGATAGCTCTTTTAAAGAGCTTTAAGATGATATGTTTGAGTTTTGCAATATTTGAATCTATGATGGAGTTTTAAGCAGTTAAATGAACGTATTTACCTGAAAAAGCGGCCATTTTGATGACGTCATCACAGGTGAACCCTTGACCTCAGAAAGAAAAATTATATCTTTATAAATAGATCTTTTAAAGCGCTTTTAGATGATATAGTTGAGTTTTGAAATATTTAAATATATGATGGAGTTTTAGGGGGAGTTAAACAAACGTATTTACCTGTAAAAGCGGCCATTTTGATGACGTCATTACAGGTGGGCCCTTGACCTCAGAAAGAAAAATTATTTTTTCTAAATAGCACTTTTAAAGAGCTTTCAGATGATATATTTGAGTTTTGCAATATTTGAATTTATGATGGAGTTTTAGGGGGAGTTAAACAAACGTAGTTACCTGTAAAAGCGGCCATCTTGATGACGTAATCACAGGTGCGCCCTTGACCTTAGAAAGAAAAATTAAATCTTTTTAAATAGCTCTTTTAAAGAGCTTTCAGATGATATACTTGAGTTTTGCAATATTTGAATCTATGATGGAGTTTTAACAGCAGTTAAACGAACGTATTTACCTGTAAAAGCGGCCATTTTGATGACGTCATCACGGAATGACCTTGACCTCCGATCAAGTGTCTCCCGGCGTTTTTTTGTCCTCCTATGTGAATTTAAGCCGCACATAAAATTTCAGACTGGTATCCGGAAGTGAAATATTTTTGCACTAACTCCACGGACTATTAGAAACATGGTGTCCAACAATTTAAATTTCATGTATTGTTACGAACTTTGGAAAAAAAACTACAACTTAACATATAATATATTTCATTGTTGCAACAATAACATGTCTCTACAACAAAGTGAATGAAACCCAAAATTTTCACTTTGAAGCCGATGAGAAAGCCATAAGCTGGAATTCTGCTTTGAAAATTTACGTATTTTGTGAATTTTTGCGAAATAATTGTGAGAAAGTAAGTTATCATTTGTTTGTAGTTCTCGTCTGCTCTTAGAGAAGTTAGAATAAATACATGTCAGCGCAAATTTCATTTTTCGTGTAGAGTCACTCCGTGTCATTACTGGATCCTGCGAGCTTTAGTATTGTCCCCGGAATGGATAACTCGGATGAATCCTAGTTTAAGGTCCGGCGATAAATTATTAAATCTGGCAACCACAGAATTATCATTGGATGATTGGATTGTTTGGCGATTTTAAGCTAAATTATTGCAACCTTAAGCTACAGTCTGAAAAAAATCGCCAAACCCGGACCCTAAAGTAGGATTTTACCGATAACTCGCCACTGAGTTAGGTTTTAAACCGTTCGTTAGCGTGCCTTGGCGTCAAAAAAAAAAAAAAAAAAGAATGTCGCCAAACCAAAAAGCTGCCAACCCGAGAATAATAATAAAGCTGTTCCCTAGATCCCTTTTTAGGCTAGTGGAGGATAATATAGAGGCACATCGGCAACATAAAATTATCGTTATTGAAAACAAACGATTTCCAGTTGGCGACAGTACTTCTATATGGCAACTTTAGTGGTTGCTACGCTGCTAGGTCAATGGTAGCTACTTTTTCGAATACCAAATAATTTTTCATTTTTATGAACTTAAAAATTAAAAAAACTGCATTAAAACTCAAGGTTCTTCTGGAAAATCTTGGCTTGGTGACTTGTTTTCTATCTAACTTGGCGAACATTGAAATAAATATCCTTACCTCAAGTTTGCTCTTCGTTTTTAATTTTTCAAACTTACGGAACTTTCGAAGGCTATTAATGACTCAATATATATTTATCTGAATATTTTGCATGTTAATAGAGCATTTAAAAGTGTATGAAGCAGTGAGTAATACGCCTTGGCGCACCTATAATGCAACCACTTGAAAAATAATCCGTCAAATAGATTAACTGATTAACACCCATTACAATGTAAATCATTCCTTCAAATAAATCAATCAATTAAATACCAATAAAAGTTCCGTAAAAATATGAAGTAGTCATCCAAACAATTTAAACCACGTTAAAAGAGCTCTTAAAATATAAAATAGTCCCCCAAATAAACGGTACAAAGAGTAAAAGTTGCATCAAAATCTGGTATTGAAATATGAGGAGCAAATATGGTGAATAATTTTTTTCTGTTTTTGCCGAAGTTGAACGGAAACAAGTCGCCAAAACTTAATGTATACTCTGCGCCAATGTATGGCAATCTTTGAATTTGCCACTATGTTTAGTCAATAAAAATAAAAAAGTAAAATATAAAAAAAAACACCCTAATATATATTAGAAAATACTATATCAGATTGCTATAAAAATTTCTTAAAACTGCAAGTATTATAAATGTTTTTTTTTTCTTTTCCAGATGAAACTCTATGTTATTCCACTTCTATCTTCTTTGTTCAAAAAACGGAGAGGGACCTACAAACTATCCAAACCAACTACCGAGGCCACTCCCAACGTCGTGCTCCTGAAATACAACAAACTTCAGGGTAACTTCGAACTCTCTCAACGCCTCCCGTGGTTGGCTACTTCCAAGCTCACTTAGCCAACCACCACCACCCCGTGATCCACACGGCGCGGCAGCACGGTTCATACTATACTTCGCAGCAACTTAACTTGGCAGTGACGTCACTACGGGCGGAGCCAATAAGAGCTCACAAGCAGTCAGCGATCTCCTCTTATTCGCTAAGTAGGCTGTGACGTTTTATCTAGCTCGTTTTCATAGGCTAACGTCACGCAAACGTCACGCTGACGTCATCCGCCCGTAGTGACGTCACTGCCAAGTTAAGTTGCTGCGAAGTATAGTCGTCTGTTCATGAATCAATAAAGAAATTAGAGGACTGAAAGGACGAGATGAACTGAATGTGAATTTTTACCCGGAATAAAGCGAAAAGGTGTGACTTTTAAGAAGTGTTTGACAAAGGATTTTTCGGCAATACAAAAATCAAAAATTCTACTGTATTTCATACAAGGATTGTGCAGAATGATTTTATAACACGATTAAGTCTAATCATTTTTGTTTTGGTTCAATAAAAATTGTAATAGTCTCCTTGCCATGAAGCTGAGATTGGTGAGAAATTTTGCCTGTAGGGTAATTCCATTGTGACTAACATAACAGTTAGAATAAATTTTTAATCTTATTTTCTGTGTGCGAGCCTTATTTTTGTCACAACACCAAAAACAAGGTGTTATTCTTCTCCGCATAGATGAGTTGTTTAAGTTAATATACAAAAATAATAATATTACTTTCATTTTTGGCAGTTAGGGAACATTTTGATCAACGTGACTAACATAACAGATTTGCAACCCTCAAAATTTTGTATTAAATTCATCAACACAATTCTCTAAAACTAAACCATAAAATTATTATTTTTTCCCTGATAGTATCTATGTGAAAGGTTATTTTCACATTAATAATTGTAAATTTGACATATATTTTAAATAATATTACAAAAAGTAGTATTTTAATAAAACTGGCCTGTGACTAACATAACGTGACTAACATAACACGCGATTACGCATTTGACTTTAAGTGTATTACAGGTAATATTAATACAAATATTAAAATGAAAACCAGATTTTATTTCAGATTAACACACATGTTTAGCTGCAAATGAAATTTCCAGTTCAATTTTGTATTTAAAGTAATAATGTCTGCGGGAATTTACAGATGTTTGCGACAAGACTTTCGAAATTAGAGTTCCTTAAATTCAAAATTTGTTCTCATTTGTGGGAAACACAAAGGTTGCCTCAGAGCTTTTTCTCACGAAGAGAACTTCATAATCATTTTCATTCGTGTTTAAAACCTGCCTACCATATTTCTTTCTTCTCGACTTACAAGAGGTAAATGCTACCACAATTAAATTACCCACTGTCTTAGTTTTTGTATTTCGGAACAATCCGGGAGAATCTACTTCAAAATCATCAGCAGCTTCGTCTTCCACAATTTCTTTAAAAAAAAAAGTTTTCTTGGAATATCATCGCTGTATTTTTTAATAATCAAATTTAAAATTTCTCCATATTTACAGCATATCATTATTACCGAAAAACCTATATGGGGCTTCCCATTTTCAAACAACAAGTTTAACTCTTTCTTTTCAGCCTTATCACTTTCACTCAAAAATAAGCAGTTTATCTTCAATTCTCGTTTTTTTTTATTACTGAAGTTATTCCTTTGCATAATTTCCAAACTTTGCCCATGTAAAACGCTGCTCCACACGTTGTGCTATACATGTGGGCACTTTCCATGATCTAATTTCATAAAACCCCATGACCTGTAGATGCTGTAGGCAATTAGGGTCCTATATGTTTTTAAAGTGAGCAGAAGCTCCATATGTTCATAGAAAAAACTAATTGCACAGTGATCCCGCATATAGTTATAAAGTAATTTAAAATTCTTTCATTGAAGATGTTGACTTCATATGCCGAGTGCTTACTAGCGTCGCAAATTACAGCATAAAATTTCCACTCCAAGTTTAGTATTAAAAGAACTGTTTTGAAAAAATATTACTACAGTATATATGGCCACACTAATTTCTTTAAAATAAGATGTTCAATAAATTAATTTATTTCTAAAATAAATTGTTTGCTTAAGAGATTTAGGTATTTCTTAAAGAGTCATGTTATGTTAGTCACACACAGTGATGTTATGTTAGTCACAAGTCCTATGGCCATAAAAAAGGAAATTCTTTATGAACAATCTTATCAATGTAACTGTACCCATCCCATAGAAGAGATCAGGGGGGAAAATATAAAAAATATTATTTCCAGAAGTGAATAACTGAATTAATTCATGTTTTTGTGACTAACATAACAAGTAAATCTGACTGAATACCTATTAACTTTGCAATATTAATTTTATCATAAAACAAAAAAATATATAAATTTCTGGAAAGCAAAAGAACCATTCCTTAATAATTAAAAAAAAATTATTATTACTTGCAGTTTTTTTTAAGTATATATGAATGTGAAAAGTTAGAAAAATATGCGATGTTTTGGGTAACTGCATATGTTATCTTTTCAGCCATTTTTCAGGGATTTGGAATAATATTTTGTGAAAACTTATGTTAAATTCTAAAAATTTGAAAAATTATCTTTAAAATGATGTATCACAAAATATATGTATTGAAACATGAAAAAACCATGTCCAGGTTGACATTTACATGGAATTACCCTGTACTGACTCTGAGAGCTTGCGTCTTCAAAAATACATGAAAAATGATTGTCATTTCGATGAAAAATTTCACTGGCCTTTTGTAAAAGAATTGTTTCATGTTTCAGAAAAGAATAGTAATCTTTGATTTAATAAAAATTTTAATAGCCCATTTTATTGTTTCATTATTTTCCTCTTTCGGCAGAAAAAAACAATTTCACTGACGTAGTACGCAAAATAGAATGGTTCGAACAATGAATGAGTGAACTTTTCATACTTTTATTTTTAAAGTAAAATTTTTAAAGATTTTCTTAGTGCAGTTGAGTTTTTGTAAGGGGTCTCATTCTTGTGTAGTCCTTCTCTCTATATATTGTTTCTTTGGGGGGGGGGGTCTCTTTATTATTTGAGGGGTGCCATCTTTTTGGGGTGAATAAGATTGAGGTGCTTCTTTTGCTAAAGTGTCAGAACATCAAGATGCGCAATAGAGATCAGCAACCAATCATTTCGAGAAAAATAGAGTATTTTTTTTAGCAGTGCCCACAAAAGCAGGGCCTAAGAACAACAAAAACACCCCCACCCCATAAAAAACATATCTCTGATCCCCCCCCCCCCCACACACACACTACACAAATTTTAGAGACGCAGTCTGCGCCTTAAATACTAGAGAGATAGTCTTGAGGACAGCGGGCACCTATGTCATATTGCCAAACAGGAAAAATAAAGGCCACATACTTGAAAATACATTAATAAATTCGCATAGAATGCAATTGTAACTAAAGTAATCTTATTCGAGTCACCTTTTCCTTCGTACTATAATATCGAGGTTTAACCCATTAATGCCTAGCGTCCCTTTTTAGGGACGGTCCAAAAAAGGGTCTGAATTTCCCCGAAATGAACATTTCAACCAAATAATAGTGTTCAGTGAGTACCTTGGTACTGTTTCAATTCGTTATTAACAAATTGCAGCACATAACCATCGTAAAGTGTGTTCTGTAACAGTTTTAACCCTTTAACTGTCAAATTATTTTGATGATTTGGATGCACAAATTGTCAAATTTTTTTATTGCAAAAATCAAATGTTTAGTACAAAATAAAACATACTTAGAAGTTAAAAATTGATATTTTGAAGCACATGGGTAAAATAATTAAAGTTTTGTAACCACTGCATATTTGCTTGAGGCGGCTGCCACTCAACTTGGCAGCTGTAAAGCTCGCTTCTAGTGGAGCATTATTTTCTAAAAATGAAAAAAAAAAAAAAAAAAAATAAATAAGTGGAAAAAAAATAAATAAAAGTGAATACCTTTCAGTAATTCAGTCTTGTGTGGTATAACTGGAAACACTTTTCCAAGCACAAACCCGAGAAACAGTTAGGGACGTCATTTCAAGTTTTTCCAGGGGGGGGGGGGGAAGGGTCCAAACACAATGCAATTTCATCGTAAAACATACAAAACCACGCCCACTTATATGTAAATACATTGATTTCTCAAAGTCAGGGGGGGAAATTGACCCCCCCCCCCCCCCCCAAATGACGGGCTTGGAAACAGTCTGGTTTGACAAAGGGATGAAGCCGAAATAAACGTCTCCCGATATACACTGAAGTGACAAAAGTCATGGGATACCTCTTAATATCGTGTCGGCCCTCCTTTTGCCCGGCGAAGTGCAACAACTCGACGTGGCATGGACTCAACAAGTCGTTGGAAGTCTTCTGCAGGAATATTGAGCCATGCTGTCTCGATAGACGTCCATAATTGTGAAAGCGTTGATGGGGCAGGATTTTGGGCACGAACAGACCTCTCGATGGTGTCCCATAAATGCTCAATGGGATTCATGTCGGGCGATCTAGGTGGCCAAATCATTCGTTGGAATTGTCCAGAATTTTCTTCAAACCAATTGCGAACAGTTGTGGCCCGGTGACATGGCGCATTGTCATCCATAAAAATCCCATCGTTGTTTGGGTACATGAAGTCCATGAATGGCTGCAAGTGATCTCCAAGTAGCTGCACATAAGCATTTCCAGTCAATGTTCGGTCCAGTCGCACTAGAGGACCAAGTCCATGCCATGAAAAAACAGCCCACACCATTACGGAGCCACCACCAGCTTGAACAGTGCCTTGCTGACAGTTTGGGTCCATGGCTTCGTGGGGTCTGCGCCACACTCGAACCCTACCATCGGCTCTTACCAGCTGAAATCGTGACTCATCGGACCAGGCCACGGTTTTCCATTCATCTAGGGACCAACCGATATGCTCACGTGCCCACGAGAATCGCTGCAAGCGATGTCGTTCTGTCAGTAAAGGCACTCGAGTCGGTCTTCTGCTGGAATAGCCCAAGAAATCCAAATTTCTCCGCACAGTTCTAGCAGACACGTCCATTGTACGTCCCACATTGATTTCTACGGTGATTTGACGCAGTGTTGCTTGTCTGTTAGAATTTACGACTCTTTGCAGACGTCGCCGGTCTCGATCTTTAAGTGCAGGCGGTCGACCACTGCGCTGTCCATGGTGGGATGTTATGCCTGAAATTTCATACTCTCGGCACACTCTTGACACAGTGGATCTGGGAATGTTGAATTCTCTAACGATTTCCGAAATGGCATGACCCATGCGTCTAGCTCCAACTAACATTCCGCGTTCAAAGTCTGTTAATTCACGTCGTGCGGTCATCATCACGTTAAAACCTCTTCACATGAATAACTTGAACAGAAATGAAAGCTCTGTAAAAGCACTGCGCATTTATACCTGTTCTATGCGATGCTACTGCCATCTGAAAATTTGCATATTGCTATCCCATGACTTTTGTCACTTCAGTGTATATTCGGGTACAACAATATGATGCACTCAAAAAAAAAAAAGAAAAAAATTACCCCGAGTAATACTCGGGCGTGACATTTTCGAAAACCAGTGCTGTGCCCGAGACTATCTCGGGCATGACAGTTAAAGGGTTAAATGATCTTTATCAAAAATGACATCGTTCACAATCTCAGGAAAAAAAGCTAACTCTTCAAAGTTATTCCCAGCTTTCCAGTTTATGTTAATTTTCGATTTTATTTCTTCTTGTAAAATGTCTTTTTAAATATTATATCGTAGGCAGAAAAAAAATTTAGTAAAAAAAGTATGTACTCTCTGGGGTCTATCGTAACTTTTAAGGGACGCTTTTTCTTTCCTTAATAAAACAATTATTTTTTACATAATATTTTTTTTTATTATTTTTCCTGTCCATTAAACACTGTTTGTAACCGGTATACGAAATATCTTTGGGAGAAAAAATGTCAGGCATTAATGCGTTAATCAGAATAAGCTCCATGTGCTGTAATTTCTTCAAAAAACTTATGAAATTGATAAGGTGTTTTGAAGATATTACGCCATACTTTTATGTTGTCTGCATATTTTCATTAATCTGTCGAATACCCTAAGAATGCGTACTTTGACTGCCCGCCAACCCGCTTGGTAGGGGAATGTGGGGCAAAATGAAATAGTTAAGACAACACACCTGTTTCAGAATGAAATAATTAGAAATGTGTCCTGAAAAACAGGGCACATAAATAAGGATTAATGTAATTTGTTATACAACTATCGGGGAAAGTTATTTTTCCTTTTCGGCAGTTAATTTGCACATTCAAAAAAAAAAAAAAAAAAGTTGGAAGTTTTCGACCTCAAAAAGCTATGGAGCAAAGTAGCAAAGTGCAAATTACAATGTTTTTGTAATAGAACATCCTATATCTGACGAGTTACACAGTTACGGTAATTTTCATCAAATGAATGCGTGAACAAACGAATACATGAATTATTAGGAAAACAAATAAATTAATACACTGAATGAATTAGGTAATTAATGAGAAAAATGAATGAGTGAATGAAATAGAGAATGAATAATAACATATGAGAATGAGCGAACAAACTAGTGAATGAATAAGTAAAATAATGTGAGTGAATTAATAAATGCAGAAATACGCACGTGATTAAGTTCATGAATGCATAAGTAAATGATGTGAACTGTTTCACTTTGCCCCGCGTGCACTTGACATGACATTGAACATTTAAAATCAAAATGTGCCTAATATAAACTAAATAAGGACTGCAATAGACATCAGTAATCTAGATATGAAGGGCCTTTTGATGTCTAATCAGTTTAAAATCCCGGATAGATATTTAAAAAAAAAAGATTTTTGGAGCAAAATATCTTGATTTGGCATCTTGGATACAAGCTAAATTATTACTTAAGTAATACTACTTAGTAACTATTACTAATTACTACTTATTATTAAACTTTCAAGATTTTCTTTTTTTCATATAAAGATCACAGTTGAGAGAAATCAGATGGTCCAATGTCAGGTGAGTATATTGGGTGAAACAGTCGGATTTCTATTTCTTCCGATTGCTAAAGCACTTTCTATTACACAAAAGTTTGAAAGTTTGGCTTGCTTCCAACATGCCATTTCAAGATATTTTGCTCCAAAAATAATTTTTTTTTAAATTTACCGGGGGTTGAAATTTAATACTAGATGGCAAAATTGATAACGAAGATAATTACCTCGTTGATTTAAAATAAAAATTGATTTGTTAGAAAAAAAAACGACATTACTTTCCGGTCCCTTCAATAGAAAATCAGCGGACCAGCGGAAAAAAAATCAGGTATGGATGCCACACTACTTCCTTTTACGTTTAAATTTCTTAGTAGATGCCTTAATTGTTAAAAAAAGTGCTTGGTGCGAGCAAGATAACAATTCAAATATTTACACTACTAGTTTGCCACGAAACAATGCAAAAAAATGTTTTACAATGATTAATTTCCTAAAAAAGGGTAAAAGAGCCCCTTGGGGAACATTCTAACGCAACCCCGAGGGAAGGTGCACAACTGTGAGCCTACTAGTCTAAGATCCCACCGCAGTTTATCTACACTCATAGCGTACACTCATCACGTATATGTCAAATTAAAGCTGATTTTTTTCTGAACGTGATGCACTATGTCCGCCTATGTAAAAGTGCCCGAAACCTATAGGCAGCCTGGCCTAAACAGGTCACATGAATGTAGTATTTCTACACTCATAGCGTACACTCATGACTCATATATCAAATTGAAGCTAATTTTTTTCTGGACGTGGTGCACTAAGGCTGCCTATGTAAAAGTGGCCGCAACCTCTAGGCAGCCTGGCCTGAAGTTTAGGGTCCAAAATTTCAAATGGTTATAAAAGACGGAAAAATCGGTCGATTCTTTTGCTTTTTTTACTAAAATTATTCTTAATGTGAGTACTTTTTCGAAAAAAAATTGATGAACTTAAATTTCAAAAATTGCCGATAGGGGGCGCTTGAGACTTTGCAGCTAAAAACAACTACTTTTTACCGTTTTTTTTCATATTTTCGTAATTGATTCAAAAAGTTCAAACTCTAACTTAAATTTTGAGCCCAAAATATCAACTAATTTCCAGTTTTTAGCAATATTCGGACCAAACGTCAAAAAATGTGTTTTTCTGCTTTTTAACTTGTCCTTTCATGTAAAAAAGATTATTAAAATCATATGGCGATACTAATAATGTGAAAATAAAATTAAATGCACACTTTCTGAGTTGTAAAATACAAAATTTCTGGGTAAAAAAAATGTTGGAAAAAAATTTATTTTTTCTTTTTTTTAGTTACGAAAGGGTTCATCTGATTTTATTTTAACATTATCAGGTGATTTTAATAATTTTTTTACATGAAAGGACTAGTTGAAAAGCAGAAAAACACAATTTTTGACGTTTGGTCCGAGTATTGCTAAAAACCGGAAATTAGTTGATATTTTGGGCTCAAAATTTAAGTTAGAGTTTTAACTCTTTGAATCAATTACGAAAATATGAAAACAAACGGTAAAAAGTAGTTGTTTTTAGCTCCAAAGTCTAAAGCGCCCCCTATCGGCAATTTTTGAAATTTAAGTTCATCAATTTTTTTCGAAAAAGTACTCACATTAAGAATGATTTTAGTAAAAAAAGCAAAAGAATCGACCGATTTTTCCGTCTTTTATAACCATTTGAAATTTTGGACCCTAAACTTCAGGCCAGGCTGCCTAGAGGTTACGGCCACTTTTACATAGGCAGCCTTAGTGCACCACGTTCAGAAAAAAATTAGCTTCAATTTGATATATGAGTCATGAGTGTACGTTATGAGTGTAGAATTACTACATTCATGTGACCTGTTTAGGCCAGGCTGCCTATAGGTTTCGGGCACTTTTACATAGACGGACATAGTGCATCACGTTCAGGAAAAAATCAGCTTTAATTTGAAATATACGTCATGCGTGTACGCTATGAGTGTAGATAAACTGCGGTGGGATCTTAGACTATACATACCAAATTAGAAGCTTCTACGGCATATAGTTTTTGAGTTATTGTGACATACATATATTCGCACATACATACGTACATACAGACGTCACGAGAAAACTAGTCGTAATTAACTCGGGGGTGGTTGAAAAGGATTTTTCGGCTGGTTATATGTTGGTAGGTATATATGCACGTGCTGACAGGTCGAAATAACTACTCAACATTCATTCGGGGTGAGCAAAATCAAAATTTAGACCCAAATTTGAGTGAATTTTTTTTTCGCGATCACAATACTTTCGTTAAGAAGAATATTACTGCAGTAAAATCAGGCATTATTTAGCAAAGAAGAAAAATTCTGACATTATTATTAGAATCATTATTTATTATAATGAAAAACTAGTTTTTTTCCGTGAAAAAAATTGAATACTGGATTTTTATTTATTTTAGATTAACTTCTTATAGTTAGTTCAAATAGCAGGGTTTAATTTGTAAGAAAAGCAGTCGAAAACTTTGTACAATTAAAGAAGTTAAAAATGCAAGACAACGTGTCCAAAAGTACAAATAAAATATTAAAAAGAGTTTGAAAACTCTAGCAAATAGCTATTTCGGGGATATTACAAATGAAGCTCCATCATCGGTGCAGAAGGAGGATGGTTCAATTGACCACAGTCAAGTGAACACCACTTGAGTTCACTTGATTGGCATTGGGTTCACTTGATTTTTTCAGAAAAAGAAAAGTTTTTGCACGTTTCTGTCCGTTAATTAGGACAGGAGATATTAATTAATCAAATTTAGTCAATTTTCAAGGCCTAACTCTGTACGCAGAACTGAAGCACTAGATCCATTGGTATACGCCCAAAATGTCGCCGGGAAAAAATGTCGCGGGCCAAAATGTCGCCGGTCCAAAATGTCGCTGGTCAAAATGTCGCCGGTCCAAAATGTCGCCGGTCCAAAATGTCGCGGTCCAAAATGTCGCTGGTCAAAATGTCGCCGGTCCAAAATGTCGCGGGCAAAAATGTCGAAGGTCTAAAATGTCGCAGGCCAAAATGTCGCCGTTCCAAAATGTCACCGGTCAAAAATGTAGCGTGTCCAAAATGTCGCCGGTCAAACATGTCGCGGGTCAAAAATGTCGCCGGTCAAAAATGTCGCGTGTCCAAAATGTCGCGGGTCAAAAAAGGCGCGTGTCTAAAATGTCGTTGGGTCAAAAATGTCGCGGGCCAAAATGTCGCCAGTCCAAATGTCTTCAGACAAAAATGTAGAAGGTCCGATATTGATACAATTAGTACCAAAAATTAAAACATATGAAAAGGCTTTTTTACACCAAATTAGCAAAAGATTTCTAATTGCTGTTGATGAATGTGTACGTTAACGATAGTATGGACTAAAATTTTTGAAAAATACTAAAAAAAATTTACCTTTTTGGCTTGTAAATGTTTCGAGCGTTTTGCAAGAAACAAATAGTTTTCAAACAAGCCTACGTTATTTATTTACAATAGCTTATTTCACCGTGACTCGCTATCTACCAAGCTGAAAACGAATAGATTAGCAGCCCAAGCCAAGTTAATTGATATCGAAAGGAAAATTTATGAGTTAAAAAAGAAGTTGAAGAACAGTGAAATGAATAAGACAGATGTACAATGTTTGAAACTTGGTTTTTGTTCAAATTTCTTACATGATTGAAAGCAAGTCTATAATATTTAAATAATAGAGGTGTTTTTATTTTCTTTTTCATAAAATGTGTAAAAGAAAGTATTGGATCAGTGAAAAATTGTCAATTTGGAAGAATTTACACATTCTGACATGTGCTGAATTCAATTTTACCGTTTATTTTTTTAAAGGAAAATTTGTAAGTGTATCTGCGTGACCCATTTTTGGGGGGCGACTCTACCACAAAACTTAATGCGTGAATTAGAATGAAATTTGGTACATACATGTACCAACCAATATGTGATTCAGTGCTGATTGTTTTTTGCCGCTAGTTCTTCCAAGTTTTTACATCCAAGAATGTAATGGAATGTTTTTAGCATAGCGTGATTACTATGTCTGAAAAAGGTTCAGACGAAATCAAATAAATGGCCCTTGGAAGCCTTCAGTAGATACACCACATCATCGAGGAAGCAGAGCAATTGAACTTTTTATTTTTCATTATTTGTGAGTGATGTATATCAAGAAGTAATGCAAGTACTCAGACAAAATTTTGTTTGTAGAATGGTCTTAAAGGGAGAGATGCTTTTTCACTTCTGGCGCTAAGTTTCCGCTAAGTTTACATGCACTTATAATATGCATTCTGTGGACGATCGATGCCCAACTCAGAACTAATGGCAAATGCACTTATTGCACATCAACATGCAATATAGTTTAGCCTTTAGTAATAATAATGGTATTAAACATATTACTTTTACGTTTGTAAAGAACATGAATTTTATCTTTGACTCAGAGTTACATACATACAAACGAATAAACAAAAAAAACAAACAAACCCACATGTGAAACTAATAGAAGCGTAGTAAAAAGGAAGAAATTTAGCGTCCCTGGGCCCTAAGTACAGCCCTGAAAAAACTATGGCATTATTTTGGTACTGAAATAATTTAAACTTTAGAAGAAATCAATTTAGTTACATTTTTGTTAATAAATTAAGCTAATTTTCTAAACTGCTACGCTTAAAAAAAGTTACTAAACAGGTGTATTTATCATATCGTGATAAGCTTATTAGTAAAATTGAGCTACATAATTTAGCTGCATTGAATTTGTGAATTACTGGAAACATTAAAGCTGTACTATGCACTTAGCGTCATTTTCGAACGGCTATATTTTGAACTGAAAACATTTTGAACCGGCGGCATTTTGGACCTGCGATATTTTAGGCAGGTGACATTTTTGACCGGCGACATTTTGGACCGGCGAAATTTTTGACCGGTGACATTTTGGCCCGCGACATTTTGGGCAAGCGACATTTTGGACCGGCGACATTTTGGCCCGCGACATTTTGGCTCGGCGACATTTTGGACCGGCGACATTTTGGCCCGCGACATTTTGGCTCGGCGACATTTTGGACCGGCGACATTTTGGCCAACGACATTTTAGCCCGCGACATTTTGGCTCGGCGACATTTTGGACCGGCGACATTTTGGCCCGCGACATTTTGGCTCGGCGACATTTTGATCGCGACATTTTGGCCCGCGACATTTCGGCCGCGACATTTTGACCCCAAACCAGATCCATTTTCCAGATCCGCTGCTCCTTTGGCCCTGAAGTTACATTGGGGTTTTAATTAGCGTATAGATTTAAGCCTTGAAAATTTATTCAATTTGATTAATTAATATCTCCTGTTACTTACTTAACTTTCTGTCTTTTTGATTTATTTGGCGAATTGATTTAAACTTTAACATGACTTTAAGTGAAATTTAAAAGATGAAGCGCATTTGAACTAAAGGATATAATGATTTTACTTCAAAGGGGGGGGGTTGAAGTGGATTTAAAATTTATTCAGTTGACTTCTTCAAAATTCGGTGTTACCGAAAATATCAGAATGGAACTATTATTTTTGAAAATTTAGTGATGGCTATTCATTTACTCTTTGTATTTGGCGTCGTTAAGTTTGGCCACAATAGGGATATTTTCCAAACCTCCCATCCAGTGAAACACTATTTTCTCCAAATCAAAGAAAAAGAAAACGCTCTGGGAAGGAACAGTAGCTGTTTGCAGTCTAAAGCGTATTTTATTGCATGTTTAAAACATGTATTTAATGCCGCCATCACAAAATTTTTAACAATAATAGTCCCATTCTGACATTTTCGGTAACACCGCTATTCAGTTACTCTTCGTATTTGGCGAAGTAAAGTTTGGCAACAATCGGGAAATTTACCAAACCTCCCAGCCACTGAAATCTAGCTTTTTTGAGGGTCACTGTTAGATTGTGATCACTTCAAAGAGATGGTGCGAAAGACATTATATTTCTTTCCTTTTAATGTTCACATTAACATCATGGAAGAATGGGTGTGGCTGAGCTACCTGATACAATCGGTTCCCTATGTCAATAAATTTAGATTTGGCGACCAATTTTACATTGAAATTACGGTTTAATCGGTGAATTATATTAAATTTCAAGGGCAATATTGCTGTGTTCGTTGAGAGTTTTCGAAAATCTTGGCACTACAGTTGTGTCAAAAGTTCCGTTGAAACGTAAAAATTTAGCTAAAAATAAATAAGTTCGTCACACGCACACACACACACACACACACACACACACACAGGAAAAGAAGAAAAGTCTTGAGAGTGAGTTAAACTTTATTTAGTTAACTTCCTTTACATTTATTGCACGGGCATCGCCGTGCGGGTACTGCTAGTCTTATCTAACCTTCACAGCAATAAATTACCCAAAACGAATTTCTTTGAAGTTAACATGTCTCGTCATTTGTAAATCCAAATTATTTCAGTTTTTTTAAAATTAAAACTTGATTTATATTCTTTAAGGGTGACCTGTTGGTTGCTGTCGGGAGAAAGATGATTGTTTTTCAGTCTCCAAATACCCACTGTGCAGTCACTGGAAAAGAAAAAAATATTCAGTTATAGTTTAAAATTACTAAAAAATACGCTTTTAGAGAGTTTTTTCTTTACAAATATAAAAGTAATATACTTTATTATCATTAATATTAAAAGTTAAACTATTTTCATGATACTCTAACTGATTTTCAAAATTTTTTGACTATCCGTTAAGTTTACATGCACTTATAATACATCAATATGCAGTATAGTTTAGCCTTTAGTGTTGAATGCATTACTTTTATATTTGCAAAGAACAGAACGTGAATTTAATCTTTTATTCAGAGTTACATACAAACAACGGAAACACATATAATACATCAGCATGTAATATAGTATAGCCTCTAGTATTAATAATAGCATCAGGGTTTGCCGATATATATCAGTCGATATATATCATAATATATATCCGATATTTATTCTGAAAATATTACGATATTTTCGATATTTATTTTTTGAAATGCAATAGTTTCAATAGAAAAATTTTGTCTTCATCACATTAATGATGTCATCTTTAGCATGATGTAATAATATGATATTCCTTCTTTCTTTTCTGATAATAAAATTAAAAGTTACAAAACAACTTGAATAGAGATGAAAAATGCCTAGTTAAAAATGAAAAGTTAATCAGAATATGGAAATGTGTCATGTTTGTACAATGTGTGCTAGTGCTAAACAACAGATGTTTTATTTTTGTTAAAATAGCTAACAAAAGAAAAATAAGTGAAACAGCTACTACTAAAGTAAAGTCACTTAATGTTAATAAAAATGTTAAGTTGCTAAAAATAAAATATGAAATCAAAAATGAAAGAAAAAAGTTGACAATTTGGTTCAACAGCTGTTAACTGCATCACCAACTACAGCTGGATTAGAGAGAATATTCTCTAGTTTTGGTTTCATACAGTCAAAACTGAGAAATAGATTAGGGACTGAAAAGCAGATAAGCTTACATTTATTTTTAAATATTACAATACACAAAAATGCAACATATAGTTTTTGTTTTAGTAACAAAATTTACTATGTAAAACTAAACAAAAGATTTAAATTTTATATCCGTTTTTTATTTTGTTCAGTTAGTTTTGTTTTATGTCTGCAATGTTTTTAAACAATAAATAAGTTGTTCAGTTCTAATGCTTTAAAAATAAAGTCAATATTATAGTTTGAAGTATTAATTAATAAAAAAAGTTATGGAATAAATGAAAAAATACAGATAAATATTACATATTGTAATAATCAATAACACTAATATAATGTACGGTTATCAATAAGTTTTCATGTTTTGGTTTAGATATTACATGATAGTTGATATTTATGTATATGATACTGTAATTATTTTTATATGAACATAATAGTCAATATCCAGTATAGTAGCCAACATCATCATTAGTAGACCGTCCCAAAATTGTATGGTGAAAAAAAAATTTTGGAATTTGAACTCGCATACCATGCATTATTGTGATATTTGGTATAAATAAGTACCGTAAAATGGGGTGTATAGGAACAGCGGGGTCAATCGGAATAAAACTTCCCAACCGTACAAAGAAATTCTTCATAAATATACTATTGGGTATTTTTCGCCATGAATTTTTTTTTTTAGAAAGGTAAGATCATAGGAAGTAGGAAAAAAATACTTTTGTCAATCTGGCAACGCTACTGGCTTCTAAAGAGGGCTGCACGTTAAATGCTAGAAAACATCACATTTTCATAGACTGCAAAACTTCATATGCAAGAACAAACCTTCTTATATTTAAAAACTATGAGTGGTATGTTTCAATTATACATGTATCTGAACAACAGAATACCACATTAGAATTTACATTTTTTATAAATTGTGTCATAAAAGTGAAGAATTCTGGAAAATGCCATGGGAAAAAAATTTGCGGGGTGAATCGGAACACTTAGTTCTGTTGTTCCAATTCAAACTTATTTGAAGGAAATTGTTTGAAAAATCAAGATTCTAACCCCAATTCTTCTAATCAAGACAGGGACAAGGATTTATTACTGTTTATCCCTTCTCGTGAGCAACTAGATCTTAGAATGACAAAAGTTTCAGATTTCAAAAGATTTTTTCTCCAGGAGACTTTTTTTTACTTAAAATAAAAGGGAGAAGTCACATAGACTTTATGTAGTAAACGTCCAGCACACAGACAGTGATGAATAAGCGAAAAAATCTTTCAGGACAATCCCCGAAACCCAGAAATTTCAAAAAACTAAAGAAAAGGCAGAGTTCATCCCAGGAGATGTTATGAAAAAACTTAAGCCAAGTCACAATTGCTAGTTTTAAGGACAAGTACATATTTGTGGACGACATGAGTGACTTCCATTCATGTTAAATCTTTGCATTTCAATTCAAAAGCTTTTCTTAAAATTACTTTTCATTTTTCATAAGTTCAAAATTATTTTGAATTTTCACAAATTATAAACGTTTACTGGTACTGAAATTATACATTTATTTGACAGTAATTATCTGTTCTTATTCTCCCCCATCAATACTACTCATGTTTGTGAGACCTATTACAGATTAAATTGAAAAAAATAAAAATTTTAACAAGTGTTCCGATTGACCCCTATCAGCGGGGTGATTCGGAACACCCATAATTTGCTATATATTTTAATAATAATTGCTCAAAATCTTTTGTCTTTGCTTGGAATATCAGAAGTAAAGCAAGACCGAAGTTTTTACCCAAAAAATCAAATTAAAAAAAAATCTTTTAACTGCTTTTTTTACAATCAAAGCTGAAAAGTGTTCCGATTAACCCCATTTTACGGTAACTTGCAAAATTTTAAGCTATTTGAAGATTATTAAGTGACAGCTCAACATCATTAAATGTTTGAAAAACGTAATTTATCGAGTATTATTTTTTTCCACGAAGTTTTATAAAATTTACTCAGTACAAAAGATTTTCTGTCAATATTTTTCTTTTAAAAAGGTGCAATAATTACAATCTCAAATATTCTTTTTGCTAAAATTACTTAAAAAAATTTTTTAAACATCAATGCCGCAATAGTATGTACAGGAACTTTTAAAAGCCAATTTTTAAAATTTAAGTTTAAAAAACAGTTCTTAATTCTTTGGTGATGTCATGAGAGAGCAGGGTTGGGGCAGATCCCCCAGATTTTGCTGAAAATAAAAGTCTTAAAAAAATGATTTTACGACTTGTCTAGTAACGTTAGGAAAAGGAATGAGGTCCATGAACTCTATGTCAGCGATTTGTTTGGAATAGAAGTTCAAAACCAAACTATTAGTTCTTCTATAATGTAAGAGAGAAAGGAGTTCAGGAGAGGAGGCTCTGATACTTGAAAATGAGATCCTAAAAATGTAACTATAAGCCATTTTTGATGATTTTAATGGCAGTGAAGGGATGGTATCTAAGAAATTGTGGCAACGAAAGAATTGCAACCCTGTAATCCGTTAATTCAGAAGGAGAGGCTAGCTCTGATGCAAATATAATTTTAGAACAGAATAATGATCAAAGTGCATTAATATAGAAAGCGAATTTTACGTTCCGTTTATTTTTCATTTATTTGGAAGTAAAAACTGAACGAATGTCATAATTATTTTTTCTGTCCCGTTATCCGTTTTGGCATTTCGTCAAGATTGAAATCCGTCCTAAGACAGAAGATCTTGCACCATATGAACTTTGGTAGTTGGCCAAACTCCGTGTCATCAATAACAAACAAACACCCTACATGAACTTTTGATTTCCTTCTCAACTTTTGCTTTATTTGCTTCAAATACTGGTTTAGTGTTTTCTTTTGTAGCAGTCTTGCTTTGTGAATCTGCAGATGAAAAGTTAAAGTTGATTTTTGAAGTTGCTGTAACTGAAGGTATAAACGGTATTCCACTGTAATGAGTAGGAGCTTTTGGAAGAGTCTAGAAAATGAACTCTGCATTATTTCTTGGAAAACAATCTAAAATGCTATAACAAATACATAACAAAACATGGAAACTAAGATGGACTGGGAAAATCAAAATTTAATAAAAGTCAAGCAATACATGCTCCGGCATGATGAATAGTCTATATATATAAAGATGACTGAAAAACTACTTTGAAATTGAAAAATAAATAAATCAAAAAAAATTTTTAAAAAAAAAGAGAACGAATGAAAAAAACAAGGTTAAATTTCTCTGACTGGTGCAAATCTTGCACGAGTACAGCAGCGGACACAATGAGAAATAAGGACAAAAAAAATATGAGCTGATCTTGGATACATCATTTTGACAAAATACATTCTATCTGTTTGATGTCATTGGTTTATTTGGCATCAAAATTTTTATATTCCTTCAAATAATTTTCACGTTCCTAAATATTCCCAGGCAAGAAATTTAAAAAAATTGAAGGTTGATTATTTTCAATCTTTCAACCTTTGAATCCTTTCGTGTGGCGAATATTCGTAAAAATTGTAAAAAAATCTAAAAAGGACCAACTTTAGCAAAAAAAAAAAGGGAACAAAAAGAAAAGTAACAAATAAATTCAAATACAATTCCTAATTCTATTCCTTATTCAAATGAGTAAATTTATTAATGTAAACCACTTTTCTACTCTTTTCGAGTTTTTTTCGGTCAATCCTCAAACGGTGTTCTCTTTTTATTTATTTTTTTAAAAAAAAGTAGCGAAGTAGCGACTACATTTCAAAAGTAGTTTGTAGTCACTACATTAAAAAAAAGTAGTTGTAGTTAACTACATTTATAATGAAGTAGTTGTAGTTTGCTACAAAAGAAATGTAGTTCTTCCAACCACTGATTTGAACATCAGCTTTTTTTGAAGTGCGTTTTCTTTCTCTCTAACTTCTGTTATCAACTGTTAAATGCTTTAAAAAATAGTTTTTAAAATTTTGATGACATTATCTAATAAAGATTTTATACTATTATCAAAAATTGTGTTGTTTGGGGGAATAAAAGAAATTGGCAATCATTGGTTTCAAACAGTGGTCGGAAGTAGCGCGCTACAAGTAGCGAAACTACTGTAGTAGCTACAATTTTTAGTAGTTTGTAGTGTAGCGCACTACTTTAAAAAAAAGTAGAGTAGTGAGTAGCGCGATACAAAAAAAATGGTAGTTTGTAGCGATTTATGGAAACTACTTTGAAATTGAAAAATAAATAAATAAATCAAAAAAAATTTAAAAAAAAAAAAAAGAGAACGAATGAAAAAAACAAGGTTAAATTTCTCTGACTGGTGCAAATCTTGCACGAGTTCAGCAGCGGACACAATGAGAAATAAGGACAAAAAAAATATGAGCTGATCTTGGAGACATCATTTTGGACGAAATACATTCTATCTGTTTGATGTCATTGGTTTACTTGGCATCAAAATTTTTATATTCCTTCAAATAATTTTCACGTTCCTAAATATTCCCAGGCAAGAAATTTAAAAAAATTGAAGGTTGATTATTTTCAATCTTTCAACCTTTGAATCCTTTCGTGTGGCGAATATTCGTAAAAATTGTAAAAAAATCTAAAAAGGACCAACTTTAGCAAAAAAAAAAAAAAAGGGAACAAAAAGGAAAAGTAACAAATAAATTATAAATTAATTCCAACTTCTATTCCATTTTCAAATGGATTAATTTATTAAAAACCACTTTTCGAATTTTTTCGGTCAATTCTCAAATGGTGTATACTTTTTATTTATTTTTTAAAAAGTAGCGAAGTAGCGACTACAATTCAAAAGTAGAATGTAGTCGCTACATTTAAAAAAAAGTAGTTACAGTTGTGGTTAACTACATTTATAACAAAGTAGTTGTAGTTGGCTATTTCTCTTAGCTTTCAGGGGGGCCTAAAATCCCCTTATCCAACGCCTCCTAAATACAAAAAGTCAGTCATCCAGAAACATTTTTAAAAGTGAAAAATGCAGAAGTGAAGCAGAACAATGGATTAATGACTAATCTCATGCTCTCTCGCCAGGGGCGGATGGGGCCGGCGGGCAGCCGGGCATTTTCCCGGTGGGCCGCCTGTGTTTCGGCCGGTCGGCCGGTCTAAATTTTACAACTTGTGGCGTTTTTTTTAATATTTTTTTAGTCGGCCGGCCGGCCGATCTAAATTTAAAAACTTGTGGCGTTCCTTTTTTTTTAGTCGGCCGGACGGCCGGTCTAATTTTCCAACTTGTGTCATTTTTTTTTTTTTTTAGTCGGTCGGTTGGCCGGTCTAAATTTTAAAACTTATGGCGTTATTATTATTTTTTTTAGTCGGCCGGACGGCCGGTCTAACTTTCTCTGCCGGTCCCTCTTTTTCACGGAATTCTGTTTTCTCTTTTTTTCTTTAGAAAGCAGTACGCGCTTGAAGGTGTATTAAGTATTGCACCTTTTTTTTCAATGCTGAGCGTTTCTATGTTTTACAAATGTGCATACATTTGTTGAATTGCTTATTTAATCCTATACTATATACGAGGAATGGTTGCCAAGTCGAAAATCGCCCCAGAATTGGATGGTGTTATGCAAAAAGGAGTTAACCCACAAAAACCTGATTTTGAGATAGCGGGCTTTAAAGTCAACAAACTCTGGCAAAAAGCATGGAGCTCTATATCAATATACCAATGATATGTTACCATGAAATTCTGATAGGGCTTAAATATTTTTGCTTAATGTAGAAAGCAACATATTTTACCATCACAGTTGGATAACTCATTTTTTTATGTTTTGTGGGTTAACTCCTTTTTGCATAACACCATCCAATTAACAAACTCCGGTAAACTTGGGGGTCTCGGGTTTTTGGCCACGAGGAATCGATTGGTGGCGGTTTTGAAGCGCTACGGTCGAGCAGTTCGGAGTTACAGATAGGATTCATTAAACGTTTGAGAAGATTTTTTACGCCATTTTCTTTATGATTACTCTTATTGTTACTGTTTCATAGCAACCACGTTTTAACAATGGATTTCATATTTAATCACATCAGCGTAAATTTATATTTTTATGATACTTGGCAAATAATTTTTGGCAACACGTTAGAATTGTAATTGTTTTTGAAATTTAAAAGAGATGGATCAAAATAAAGTTAGAATTGGGTGTGGGCCGCGGTAGAGCCGCTATATAGACAGGCCGACGCATCAAGCTTAAGTTTCACCACTTTGGATCCAACTCATTAACTTTCACTTTCGTTTTTCATTGTTGAGGAATTAGGGTTACCAGGGCAAAGTTTCGGGACATTGCCAAGCTTTGTTAAATTTACGTGAAAAGTTACCAAAAAGCGGTAACTCGCCAGAAAAGACAATCCTCACACACGCGCTGGATCCAAAGTGGTCAAACTTAATCTTGATGCCTCGGCTTGTCTTAGGCCGCGGCAGTCCAATCGGTAAGTCGTCGGACTCGTAACCGGAGGGTCCCGGGTCGATCATATAGAGGGAGCCCAGCCGTTCAGAGATCCACCGTCTTCATTAATGGTGGCTGGGGGACGTTAAAAATGTTCGTGGTCACAAAATCCTCCACGTGAAACGAAACCTCTGGGAGGTGCTGGGTCAAGGGCTTGCTCAGCCCTTGGGTCTGGTTCAAAAGTAAACAGAGCGGTCTTCAGATCCCCATCTCGGTTAAAATTGAGTTGTGGTATGTACGGGGGGGGGGGATACTGGAGTGTGAAGTGAAGTGAAAATCAAAACCAACTGGAACCAAATGCGTACTGGAGAACAGGGACTCGGGGCCTCAACGGCGCAATGGGTCTGCCCGTCAGTTTGTAACCTCAAGAGGCGCGGGTTCGATTCCCGCCTTTGCCCTGGGTATAATTTCCTTCTCTGTACTGTAAATTCTTTCCTTCAATAAAATCTGTATTGTACTATCTGTGGAGGCAAGGCGCATAGCACGCAGTCCTCATGTGTGTCGAAGTTGATTGACTTCTAGAATAGAATAGAATAGAACAGGGACTCTGCATCCATTCTCATCAACCCCTACCGCGCCTTCGGCGCCAAATGAAATGAAATTAGGTGTGATTTTACGGTGAGCATGGATTAAATAGGGTTGTGTTTTTTAAAATAAATTACGGCTGTTTTAAATGCGTAATTGCAACCAAAGGCTCAAAAATGCTTTTCAAGTTTATCTAAATAAGTACTTCGCACTTTTGAAAAAAACACGAATTTACAAACCTCTTTTTTTTTTAACCGAGCGGTCCCCTGGTATTTCACATAAAACTCTAACTTTTGTACATCCAAAAATGTGTTGTCACTATATTTAATTGTTGTGTTTGAATAAACTCGAACTAGATATAAAAAAAAGGAAGTAAGTCAATTGAGACGCAGTTTAGACTTTCGGTCTTCACTTTCGTTTTACTAAGCAGCCTTTTTAGTTGACGAATAAATAATCCGCTTCACAGTGCATCTTCCTTACTTTATGAATTTCTTTTAACTACTTCGATATAAAAATTAAATCAGAAACTGTACGTTTTAAAACATGTGATCGTCATGTTATTAGTTTCTAAAAAATATGCCAATTACTTTCAGTAGGGGAGGGGGGGGGGATACATTTCTGCATAAATGTAAATTTAAAGATAGATCAATGTTAAATTTCTAACTCTCCCCATTTTCACGTAATTATATTTTGCTCCTGTTAAGGTCTCAAATATATACGAAACACCATAGCTTTATTTCAATAATGTGTATATATTCAGTTGAGTGTAAGAAATTTCAAAATCAATGTCTTCCTTCAAGCTTTTGAAATGTACGTTAAAAATGGATTTACTTTCTATGCATCAAAAGATTTTGTATAAATGATTATGAAGAGCCAGATCAGTGTTCAAGTTCCATTAGTTGATCTTTGTCACAATTTTTCTTACGAGAAGCAGTACGCGATCGAATGCGTAGTAATAGTGTACCACTATTTCAATGTTCAATTAATTATTTATATGTATAATAGGAGTAGCTGTAAGTATTAAAAATTTGTAGCAGTAAATTTTTTGAATTTGTATACGCATAGTGGTTTTATACTAAATAGAAAAAAATGTTTGGTTTGTGTGTAAATTTGCATGTTTATCATTGAAATTTTTTAATGTAAAAGAAAGCACAATTTTGAATTAAAATTTACGAATATTATATATTAATATATACATATATATATCAGGTACCGGTCTGTGATAAATGCCCGGGCCGGTGCGGGGTGCTCCATCCGCGGCTGTCTCTCGCTTTCCAGGTTTTAACCACCTTGCAGTTTATGACGAGATATCTCGGTCACAGCACTAGTGTTCGAAAATGTCACGCCCGAGTATTACTCGGGGTATTTTTTTTTTTTTAGTGCATCGTATAGTGCATCGTACCCGAATATATATCGGGAGAATATACAGGGTGTCCACTCCAATCGTGGACCAATAGCTAATTTCTAAACCGTTAGAGATAAGCATATAGTTTATTTAGGAAAAAAATCTCCAAATTACGAAAGGAATTTTGGGTCTATTCAATGTTTTTCAAAAAATCAAATTTTGAAAGAGTAACGAAATTTAAATTTTTATACATCCCCCCAGTCCTATTAATCATATTTAGTAAAACATTCTTGACACTGTAACGTTTAAAACTAAAAAAAAATCACTCTTCTACCACAAAAATTGACTGAGTTATGACATCGCTTAAGGGACCGCATGCAAAATCCTTCAAAATCTTGATTTTTCAAAACGTCATAACTCTGTCAATTTTTGTGATAGAAGAGTGATTTTTTTCTAGTTTTAAACGTTACAGTGTCAAGAATGTTTTACTAAATATGATTGATAGGACTAAGGGGGGGGGGAGGGGGGCTGTATAAAAATTTAAATTTCGTAACTTTCAAAATTTGATTTTTTGAAAAACATTGAATAGACCCGAAATTTCTTTCGTAATTTGGAGATTTTTTCCCAAATAAACTATACGCTTATCTCTAACGGTTTAGAAATTAGCCATTGGTCCACGATTGGAGTGGACACCCTGTATATCGGGAGACGTTTATTTCGGCTTCATCTCTTTGTCAAACCAGACTGTTTCTCGGGTTTGTGCTTATGAAAGTGTTTCCAGTTATACCACACAAGACTGAATTACTGAAAGGTATTCACTTTTATTCATTTAATTTTTTTTTTCATTTATTTAGTTTTTAGGATTTTTTTTTTTTCCATTTTTAGAAAATATTGCTCCACTAGAAGCGAACTTTTCAACTGCCATGTTGAGTGGCAGCCGCCTCAAGCAAATATGCAGTGGCTATAACACTTTAAATATTTTACCCATGTGCTTCAAAATAACAATTTTTAACTGCTAAGTACATTTTATTTTGTACTAAACATTTGATTTTTGCAATAAAAAAATTAGACAATTTGTTCACCCAAATCATCAAAATAACTTGACAGTTAAGGGGTTAACCACCTTGCAGTTTATGATGAGATATCTCGTACATTTAACATGTATTCCTAGGACTGCCTAACCGCAGGGTGGTTAAAGGAAATTTTGAAGATAACGGTTGCATGCTCTTTCAGAAAAAATATTTTTGAAAAATGGGAAACTTACGGGGTCTTTTTCGGCCCTTTTGGGCTCCCGAAGGCACAGGGCGTGGGCCCTCACAGGCTGCCGAAGGCCCAGGGCGTGGGCCCCTGCAGAGTCCCGAAGGCCCAGGGCGTGGGCCTTCGTCCTCCGGCTCTGCGGGAGCTGAAAAAGGAAATGACAGTATAAATATAACTTTTTGCAACTACCCTATTTTTGGAGAGATAAGCTTCTCCACCGTATACACCGTACTTCACAAAATTCGGGGGGGGGGATGTGTTTCATCAGATATGCCGCATAAAACTTCATTAAAATTTTTAATATGCGAAACCAAACGCTGTATACTCGTATTGACATCGTACAAAGACAATGACGAATTGGCAACATTGATTTGAAAAGTGTTTCAATAACATAGATAATTAAAACGTTGCAACATTTTGGCAATAATTGCAACTTAAAGTAACCCTGTTCTACTCTGGTTGTTTCTACCGCAAATCTACCTTCCCTGAAAAATCTATTTTCCCCTCCTCTCCGCAACAGAAGATTTAACCCGGGGGAACGCGCAAGGGGGTGTTTTACACCCCAGAGAAACATTTAGGCACGTAATTCGTACTCCCCCTTTTTTTTAATGGACCAAACTCAGGGTAGCTGCCTTGAATGTCATCTTCTAAGACGGGGTTCATTTAAGGAAGAAATTCCTTTCATTGTTCATTGGAATTTCGAGTTTGGGGTGTTGGACACCCCGTTGCGCGCTCTCGCAGTAGTCTTTTTTCGTTCATCCGCGTTGCTCGCAGAAGAAAGATGTCTCGCTATATGCGTTATGATGAAGAGATGCAGCATTTCCGGAATTTATTGAATGATGTTTCTAGTGATGATGAATCCATATGTGAGTCAGATGATGAAGTATGTGATGAATTAAACAGAAGTGACCACGATACAGATTCAGAAAATGATGATTCGCAAAGCGAAAATGAGGACATTTCCTTGAATTCGAGCGACCTTTACTTCGGAAGAGATGGAGAAACTAAATGGATGAAGAACAAATACTGGCCGAATAAACAAGTTTCGGCAAAACATATTGTATTTAAATTGCCTGGAAATAATAGAGAAGCCGAAAATGTAAGAACTCCTGAAGAAGCTTGGTCTGTTCTTTTCAATGATGATTTGATTAGAGTCCTGGTAGATTGCACGAACATTTATATAGATAAAATTAAAGAAAATTATTCTCGAGAGAGGGATGCAAACAAAACGAATGAACATGAAATAAAAGCATTCATAGGCTTGTTATACATGGGCGGATTGCATAAGTCATCTCATGTAAATGTGAGAGATTTATGGGCCTGCGACGGAACTGGAATAGACATATTTCGAAAAGTGATGTCATATAAACGCTTTCTTTTTCTCATGCGGTGTCTCCGATTCGATGATGTTGAAACAAGACAGAGCAGAAGAGATTTGGATAAGTTAGCGCCAATCAGAGATTTTTTTGAACATTTTGTGAAAAATTGCGAAAAAGCGTATACAGTTGGAGAATACATCACCATTGATGAAAAATTGGAGCCATTTAGAGAAAGATGTGCCTTTCGACAGTATATGCCAAAGAAGCCAGCAAGAAATGGCATAAAAATTTTTGCGCTTGTCGACTCAAGGACATTCTACACTTCGAAAATGGAGATTTATGCGGGTGTGCAGCCAGAAGGGCCTTTTAGAATCTCTAATTCTCCAAGTGATGTTATAAAGAGGCTAATCGGAAATATTTACAACTCCGGACGAAATCTTACGGTAGACAACTGGTACACTTCGTATCCACTGTCTCAAGATCTTTTAAAGAAAAACATAACTCTTGTAGGCACTCTAAGGAAAAATAAAAGAGAAATTCCACCGATTTTCATAGATTCAAGAAGCAGGGAGGTTCATTCATCTTTATTTGGATTTCAAAAGGACACAACCCTAGTATCTTATGTTCCACAAAAGAATAAAAGTGTAGTTTTGCTTTCAACCATGCATGATGATGATGTAATCGACGAAGAAACTGGAGATAAAAAGAAACCGGAAATAATAAGCTTTTACAACCTTACAAAAGGAGCTGTAGATGTAATTGACGAGATGGCTGCATGTTACTCCACTGCTAGGATTTCAAAAAGGTGGCCGATGGTAATTTTCTTTTCACTTTTGAATGTTGCTAGTATAAATGCTCGTGTGTTGCTTCTATCGACCAAAGAACCGTCAGCAGAATTCAAGAAACGAAGGCATTTTATCAAAAAGCTTGTGTTGGATCTTATACAACCCCATACAGAGCAAAGAACAGCCGCCGCAAAATTGCATAAACAGAAACTTAAGAACAACAACTATGCATCAGAGCAACCTTCTCCAAAACGGCAAAAAATGTGTTATAAAAGGTGCTTTATGTGTCCCAGAGCAAAAGACAGAAAAACAAAATCAGTTTGTAGCAAATGCTACAACAATGTTTGCAAAGAACGTGAAATATCTATTTGTTTGAAATGCAACGAATAAATTCATGTAAGTACAATAAATTTTTTTTCGATGTAAATTATGCATATAATTGCTTAAAGAAATGTGATTTTACATTATACAAAATTTAGTGATGAAAAATCCCTTTAAAAGTAGATTTAAAAAATAATAATTCTTTGGGGTGTTAAACACCCCTTGCGCGTTCTCGAGTGCGGATTATTTGGCGCGCGCCGACGGGTTAACCATTTTTTATTTGTTTTTCTTTTAGATTCCTTTATTAGACATGTTGGTTATCGTTGAATATTTTTTTTTTCCTTTATTTCCTTTCTTTATGGGATCTAAGAAAATAAAACACCATCTGAACAAGCACAGAGATGCTGTCACCCTTTTCAAAATAGAACTGTTCAAAGGGATCTTTAGATCTATCTCCTTAGATCTATCTATTTTCTGACAGGAATCGACCATATGTCGTACCGCCATGATTCCAGTCATTTAGGATTCATGATACTAAACTAATATGAGCCGACTTCCGAGTCCCGTCGGGTGTAAAGTGTTAAACTCCCGCAGACCCCGTTTTCGTTCCATTTGCACCGAGGAAGGAGGCTGTTGCCTCCAAGACATGTTTGCTTTTTGTTTAAACTTTTATTTGTGCTTCTAACGGCCATATTCTCAATGACATCTCACTGCGGAGATAACTCTGGTTATCCAAATCCCTTGGATATATAAATATTCCTTGAAATGTGATTGGTGGAGGAAATGCGGGACTATATTATTCATTTATAAAGTGCAGAGATTGCTGAATAAAATATTAAAAGCTCTGTAGTTCTTGTGTAAAGAAGATGAGAAAGTTTTGAAGCCGAAATTTGAAAATGAACCTACTTTATTAATTTTTTGTCTTTTAAATCGGCTCTAGTATGGTAGTACATTATTTTTTACTTTCTGGAGAGCAAATTCAGACATGCCTATCGAAAAAAAAAAAATCCAATTAAAATAGTTTAGCTCTTTTGCTTAGCTTTCTTTCCTTTTCGATCTCTCTCTCTCTCTCTTTTTCGTTTTAATAGCGATTTGAAATTTCGGTGATCTTTTGCGTCCGAAAATCTTGAGAGAGAATGTTATAGTTTGACCACGGAGACATGGCGGATGACCTTGAAGCGGAAACGGACCTCTTGCATTTTGAAATAGGGAGAATCAGTGTCAAAAGTTATTTTTTCTTACTTGTACATTAAAATTTTTACTTCTTGGATGATCTCAAGGTCACCCGCCACATCTCTACGGTCCAGCTTTACCTAATGAAGAACCGTTAAAATAAATCGCAGTTGCAATCAGGGTTGTATGGTTTTATCTAATATTAGCCAATTTTGCTAATTTTGATCATACATAGCTAAATAAATTAAAAAACATTAGCCACAATATCGTTTGGTTATTTTTTAGAGAAACTGTTGATCATTTATACCATAGCAATGTAATTTCTAATAGCTGTAAAAAATTTTAATGCATTTTTTTTTATGGTAATTATGATACATGTAAAAACACAGTCCTGCATCAGCAGTTGAAAATAGTCAAATTAAGTTCTCAAGTTTCAGTCGCGTATTTTGATTGTTGCTAAATGAGACTGGTTTTCAGAATTTTGCTAGAATGTTGTATAAATTTCCTTCCGAGTATAAATAGCTGTCCAACTGCCTTGAACACAGTTAGTTAGTAGTTTTCAGATTTGATTTCTGAGAGACTCGTGTTATTCGCTTGGGCGAATGTTTGTTTTGCTTTTGTAATTTCTTAATTAGTGTTCACGTTAGATAAGTGGTGCTGAGTTACTGTTGAGAGTACAGTGTACTGTTTGCTACCTAATTGCTGGATGTTTAGCAATTGTTTCCTGCTCCTATTGTAAATAAGTGTACATACTTGTAAATAATTTATAGTTACTTCCTCAAGATTAGAATGATTATGTAAGAAAGTTGAAGGTGCTACGGACTCTCGTTACAACACTAACTGACTCTCGTTACAACACTAACAGCTAAACTGTACTGCATGTTGATGTATTATAAGTGCTTGTAAACTTAAGTGCGGATATTCAGTAGTTTTGAAAATCAGAGGGAAACCCGTGATGATCACAGCGCATTCCTCTGTCAAAAGCGTATTTTTTAGTTTTTTTCAAAACTATATTTTAAAATTATTTATAATTTTACTTGTCCGTGTAAGCACAACGTTTTTGCCAACTGAAATCTAAAATGAACACGTTTTGAAGGCTTTTCCCTATTAATTTTTGTTTGTTCACTGTTGAACATCAACTAAGCATTGATAATTAAGAGGTCTAATAAACGGTAGAACAACCGAAAGTAGCACTTTTGGGTCTGCATGATTATTTAATACCTTCCAAAAAGAGAAACGAAGCTAGCGCGAAACATAAACAAAGCACATACTTCGTGAACTACAGAGATGAATCGAAATGTTCTCTGGATGCTTACTGCATAATGTTGCCAAATGGCTACAGACATGTACTATGTCCTAGATTTTTTCCAAATGATTATTTTGATGTAAAACGCATCTTAAACGAAAGACAAATGTTTATTTTATTCATGTTATTTCTTTAAAAGACAAAGAAAAATATTTCATAGTAAAAAATAATTTCAAAACTTGGTAGTTTAAGTGATTTTAAAAGCTATCCACATGATTCATTTAAGAGCATGTAACAGACCAGTGCTGCCATGTATGGAGGATAAATGGTGATAATTGCTTGAAATATACCCAATACTTGCTTTTTACGCATTGAGTTGCCTTATGACTACATTCTGATATCGTCGGCACCATGCTAAACTAACGAATGTGAAAAATCGCGTTTTTCAAGTTCGTTTTTCAAGCTCAAATTTTAGAAATAATTAAAATTAAAATGATACCTTTGAACGATAGTTTTACACTTAAAGATATCTAAAAGTTTAAAAATTGAAAATAACCAAACACGTCAGGTGGGAATAAGTTATATGCAGTGTTTTGGCTCTCCAATTTTATTCCAATTTTCACATTCGTTAGTTTAGCATGGTGGCGACGATATAAGGAGGACAAATTGTCCATGTATCGGCAAAACCATGCAGTATAGGGTTAAGCGGAATAACAAAGCAAAAAAAAAAATCTATTTTTATGTTGAAAGTGAGTGCTATATACTTTTTTGTATGTTCTTCATTTTAAACAGCATGACAAACAATTTAAAGCCATATCTACGAATTATTTTTGAATGGTTTAATTTTTAGAGGCCCTTGGAGCTTGGCAGCCCTTCAGCTGACTTGTGCAGGTTTTCCCTGCCCTTTGTTCAATTTTTTACACTACAGTTGATTTTACTTTCACGGCAGGTTGTGAAGTTTGTCAGTACGGGCTGTGACAATTGAGCTCGCACTCAAGTGCACCATAAAGATCTTTCAGAAAAAATATTTTCGAAAAATGGGAAACTTACGGGATCGTTGTCGGCCCCAGAGGGCTCCAAAAGCCCAGGGAGTGGGCCCTCGTCTTCAGACGCTGAGGGAGCTGAAAAAGGAAATGACAGTATAAATATAACTTTTTGCAACTACCGTATTTTCGGGGAGATAAGCTGCACCACCGTATACACCGTACTTCACAAAATTCGGGGGGGGGGGGGATATTGTTGAATTGTTCAACAATAAGGTAACAGGAGGTAATCTGTAGGTTCCATAATCCATAAAAGCTTTTTTTTTCCTAGAGTTGCTGTTTTGAGTTAAATGCGATCAAAAAACCGCAAATTTTGAAAATTTGAAAAATGTCTTAGTCTTTTTCTCTTTAAAGCAATGAAATAATAAACAATTTTCGTACCACATATTCTCTTCATAGTATAAATTTTCAGTATATGTTAAAAAAATTTCGGGGGGCTTCTTTTAGGGGGGAAATAACGCAGTTCAAAGTCGAGCGAAAATGGTCTAAAAACCATACTTTGCGGCCCCTTAACTGAAGAAAGAAACACCCCAACCCAAATAACTATGGGGTCCCCATAACTACACATTGTACGTTGTACAATCAATAAATGTAAACATAACCATGGGGTGGCGTTTCTGTAAAAAACTACAGCGCACTGAAATGCGTCTTACAGCCGTTTTACCGAAAAAGCGCTGCATAACATCAAACTTTGGGAATTTTTACCGAGCGAACAAAATTTTTTGGGGGGCTGTAAACTTCAGAATGTTCATTTCTCATGACCTACTTTGACATATAAAAAAAATAAGGAAAATCAAAAATGGTCACTGCCAAAATTTCCCTTTTTTGTTCGATTTTCAAAATAATGGCTCTTAAATTAAATAATTTAGTTTAAGTACGCATTGAAAAAAAAACACGAAAGTACCCCCCCTCCTCCTTGAAGAATTAGAATTTTATAAAAATACTCCTTTGAGACAAAGCAAAAAGTCGCCTCTTCCAACAAAAACAGATGATTTGAAAATATATGCACGATTATTGTAAAAATATGTATACTCTGTACATAATGATTTATTCAAACTATCGCGAAATATAATAAAAGTATCAAATCCTTTGCTGCAACTTAAAAAGCGAAAAACTCTTTCTTAGGTCTAAAATTGAATTATCAAAGTTATCTTAAAAAATTAGCGAAAAAGCTCGAAAATTAAATGGCCTCACAAATATACGATAATAGCTCCACGACTCGAAGTCGATTCTGTCAGCTATAAAAATATTTTTGGAAAAAAAAATTGAACCGACTTCAGAACTTCACTCGGCAAGTGCTCTAAAAAGTAAAAAATAATTTTATTCTTTGAACACCATCGACACTACATTTAAACATAAGTTTTGAAGTCGGTGCAAAAACACTATATAGAATCATACGAAACTATAATTTAACTATATATATAAATTGCAATGAATCCAGGTTCTTTAATCGTATTCGCATACACTACATTGACAATCACATATTTAGGTAATGGTACAAATATTCAGCTCTTAATTTTCAATGGTTTCTCTGAAAAATGTTGGCAAAATGTAGTTAAACATCATTTCACCTATAGTTTTTGCACCGACTTCAAAACTTATGTTTAAATGTAGTGTCGATGTTGTTCAAAGAATAAAATTATTTTTTACTTTTTAGAGCACTTGCCGAGTGAAGTTCTGAAGTCGGTTCAATTTTTTTTTCCAAAAATATCTTATTTTATTCTTTTTAGTGTAAATGTACATATGAAAAAAGGTAATGTTTCCATTACAAAACTTCACCTAATTTGGCTAAGCAAATGCTTCATTAAATAAACTATGTAAGGAAAAAAAAAAGAACGAAAGTATCAACCCGTCTAAAATTTTAAACGATTGACACTAAAAATAATCCTTGTTATTCTCTAGTATTTATTTGTGTACTAGTTTAATCAAAGGCTAAATATTAACGGCTTTTCAACTAATTTATATTTCAAAACAACACTAGATGCTGGCGGTTCATAAAATTTTATGACGTATTACGTACGTGGAATGGCACGCTAATGAGTTTCATGTTTGCTTATTCAGTTAAGCCTTCATTCAAAATTTTCATTATTATTATAATAACTGTTTTATATCAATCACGTTTTGTAACAATGTATTTCATATTTAATCATTTAGGACAAATCGCTTTAAATTTGAGCAAAAATTTGGAGATTTTCCTCACTTTCTTCAGAATTCCTTTATCAAAACTTATGTAAATTAAGACTAATAAAACCTGAAATATTACGAATCAATTAGTACCTGGTACGACTTTCAGTTCGTTGGAGTTAAAGAGAAAAAAGCAGGACATAGAAAGAGACTCGGTTTAAAATTTTCAAAAAGACCATAGAAATGAATTTCATTATGCAATCCAGAGAAGCCTGGCGTTCAAAATGCTCATTATTACGATTACTGTAATCCCAATTTCTTTTTAGAAAGATTTCTGCAGGTTCCCGTTATCGAACCCGGACCACGAGAGGATGGGACCAATCGGAAAGAAAGACCTTTCTAACAAAAAGAATTTTTGAAATCGGTCCAGGCATCTTCGAGTAATCTTGTAACATACCGAAAAAAAAATTTCTCCGACGAATTGTATAACCTCCTCCTTTGTTGAAGTCGGTTAAAAAATGACAAGCTATGAACTCTCTCGCAGTAGGGCGATCAACGTGTTATCATAAAATCTAACTCTTTGCAACACTTCGCAATTCATTCCTTCTGTAACATAAATTAAGAAACTTTATACAGTCTTAAAAAATAAATTCTGTTTCATATTTCCTTACCCGGTTTCACCTGCTTGTTAAATCTAATTCAATATATTACAATGGACGTATCCACTAGGGGTTAAATTGGCAAGCAAGGAGTTGATCCTTAAATGGTGAATTAACTCTATTTTAACGTAGGAGGTAATGTGAGGTGTGTGTAAACCCAACGTTATATTTCTTGTTAACTCCCACGAAGTATAACAAATTAATGCAGGAAAATTTCGAATATCAGTTTTATCTCCTTACATTAAAAGTTAACGCCAAAGAAATTAAAAGGATGTCTATGGCGCGCGCTTGCGTCTGGAAGATACCGAAACACCTACGGCCTCAAACTTGATTCGAAATTTCTTTGAGATTCGGGGCTTGCACCTCGGGGCTTTTTCTTTGAATTAGTTTTTCTGTAATTTTTTTAACTGAAAGGTCAGACGAACAGCATAAATGGAATGAAAGATTTCCCACACGCTTTGGCATTCCATGCCATTCGAAAGAGTTATTCTTTTCTTCATCGTACTAAACTTGCCTCAATTTTTTCAATGAATTTAAACACCAGGCTTTCTAATTTAGCGAAAGTTTTTGGATAAATTCAAACTTCTGTCAGAGCACATTACGCTACTAGAGACCACGAATTTGAAAACTATTTTGCACGCTTTTGAAACGGACGTTTTTCTTTTGTCCAATAGAATCTTAGCACGGGTCAATCCATGCGAAATCATACAGGAAAACTAAACAATGTTGCTCACTATTTTTGATTTTTAAAACTTTTTGCCTGTTAATTAACTGTTATATTGGGAGCATGAAACAATGGTTTAAAAATTTTTAAACCTTCAGAATTTTTTTTGGCAAGCACCTTTCTGTAGCTGCGGAAGCGACTTTTCGTGAAAAGAGTACTTTGTGAAGATGCTTATAACTTTTTTATTTATAAATATATCAAAATGATTTAAAAACCACTTGATTGAGCAAAAAAGGATCTAAATTTCTATACCAGTTATTTTTCTGATAATTAGTAACAAATTTGTGTAAAATTGGCTTAAAATAAGATTTTTTGTGTGAAATTTTACATTTTTGGCATAAAAATATTAGTAGAAGGAATTAAGACTCACCCTTACTTATGCCCCCCTTGAATAGATATCTCATAGGACTATTCCCAGAAGTAGTGTGGAACATTTGAAGACAGTCCTTTTTTTTTTATATAATTTGTCAAACTTGGCATTTTGGAGAAAAAATGCTAACTTTGAGATTTAATATCTGAAAAGGGACTGAATGAAAATCTACAAAAATTTAACTGGATAACCTTCTTATACAGTGCGTCGCAAAAGTTTAAGCACAACCGAAATATTTTGATAAGACGAAAAGTATACACCAAAAAGCTTTGAAATTTTTACTGTAATTAAACAAACAGCTTACAAATCCATGTTTCGAATTTGGAAACAATTCATAGAAATTAAAATACGATTACATGATAAAATCAAAATTTTGCTGTCGCAAAAGTTTAAGCATAAAAACGGAATATATATATTTTAGAAAGCATAAAAGTAGAGCAGACTTTTAGTAGTCTATGGTGTTACCGTTGCATCTGATGAGTTCGAATATGCGATTTTTCATCGATAACACGAGATTATGGAAGGTTTCGGGAGTTAGTCTGCACCAGGCTTCCTCGATTGCGGATTTAAGCTCTTGAACACAGCAATACTGCTTCTCATTCTGGTATACGTGACGTGCGAGAATTCTCCAGGTGTTTTCTATGTGACTTAGATCCGGGCTGAGTGCTGGCCAGTTCATTATACTAATATTTTGAGAAGCAAGCCATTCTTTCGTACTACGGGAATTGTGTATTGAAGCGTTGTCTTGCTGAAAAATCCAAACAGGACCACCTAGGACTTCACCAAATGGTAACAAATGCTTTCTCAGGGTATCTTGATACCTTTCTGAATTTTGTCTACCCTTTAGAAAGCTAAGAGAAGTTTGTCCATTGAAGCAGAAAGCGCCTCATACCATAACTGAGCCATCAACATGTTGCCTACTGAATACGCACTTCGGATCTTTCCTCAAGTCACGCCAGTAGTATGAGAACCCATCTGGACTGTCTAATTTCCATTTTTTTTTTTCATCAGAGAAAAAAACAGTAATCCATTCGTCACTATAATGCATATGATGCTTTGCCCACTGCAGTCTTGCTTGTTTGTGACACTTTTTCAGAAAAGGTTTGTGAGCTAATTTTTGTTTTTTGATAAATTCTGATTATTTTATTCGTCTGCTTATGGTGTCACGTGATAATTTTGTTACAAGTCTAGTTTTTATTTGATTAAGTGACAAATTTTCAGTTAAGGCGATTTTTTTAATTCTTCTATCCCACGAGAGGTAGTTTTTCTCGGTTTTCCTGAGCAAAACGCATGTTTAAATTGATTTCCACGTTTCAGAACATTATAAATACCACGTTTAGATCGATTTAAAATCACTGAAATTTGCATAACAGAGTTACCTTCTGCTTTCAGCTTCCAGAGTTTCACAACTTCTTCAGACGAGAACTGTAGTGACTTCGGCATCTTGATAACACTTTAAGCCATTGCTGCACTATATAACTCATTTAAAAGAACCGCACTGGTTCTTCACGCATCACGTTTCAAGAGATATTTGCATAAAATCTGATCTGTGCATAAACTTTTGCGACAGCCAAAAAAAAAAAAAAAAATCTTTTGTATTTTCTGATTTTCGTTGCGGTTAATTTTTCAAAACTTCAAACACTTAATTAGGATCATAGTAGCCACTTACAGTATAAATATGAAAGCATTCTGCTGAAAAGATTTCTTTTTATTTAAAAATCTGCAGTGCTTAAACTTTTGCGACGCACTGTAGTAGTAAATATGTAGAAAAATTGTTATGAGTGATATCGTTCTAGTTTTAGAGATATGGAGCCGCGAAGTTGACTGAAAAATCCCATTTATTTTGACGCCAAAAAATCATCACATAATGCAAAATTAATTATTCCCATAATATTAGATGAGTTTTTTGTAGTATAAACTAACCCTTTTACCAAAACATATAATATTTAAATTTATTTTCCATTTACAGAAAGAAATAATTTAGATATTATGCTTTTATAAATACATTTTTTTCTACTTGTTAGTCATAAAAACATGAATTTCCACTCTAAAGCTGGGCTTTCACGGTCTTTATGCATCTAGTCTAGGAAGCAAAGGACAATTATAGTTTTAATGTAACCTACAATTCTTCATTCATTTCTAAAAGTTTAAAGCGTTAAAACCTCCCTACAGCACCAAAAAGTCGCTCAAAATCCGAATTTAAGCTCTAGATCCTGCCATTTTCCGCGAGAATGCGTCTGCACAACAGCAGAAAATGGCGGACGTATTTTCGCGAAAAAGGGTAGGATCTAGAGCAGTGTTTCCCAACCTTTTCAAGCTCATCACCCCCTTCAAGATGCTGACTGACACCTATCGCCCCCCCCTATTCTTTTTTCTTCCTCGAAAAAACCATAATTTGGAGCAAGTGAACATCTATAATATTAAAAATATAAGTACCTAAAGAAGCGGTAAATTCTTAACGGGCGATAGGGGTGCGATGGGTATTTAGAAGAGAAAATAGCAGTAAAAAAGGGTAACGAAAACCGAAATTGTAAATATGTACGAAACCGCTTGTTCAGTGTTCAGACAATTAATTACACGTTAAGAAAGAAACAAATTGAAGTTCAAGCGCTTCCTCTTTGCACCTCGGATTAACCTAAGTGAATATTTTATCATTCACTGTCAATTTTATGAATTTTCGGATTTTCAATTTATTTTCCTTCCAATGTTTTATTTCAATGATTTTAATTACCCAGATTCCAGCGAACAAAAGAAAATAATTTCTTGAAAAATGTACTTCTGTTTTTTGATAAGTACATCAATGATCTTAGTTAAATGTTTCCCTTCAAATGATTATATCAGTTCGCTTCGTGAAAGAAAAAAAATAAAGGTATTTTATTTATTCATTAATATTTTTAGTTTAAAAGCGATTAGTCATAGTATCTTTATTGCTTACATTTTACTTCAAATTTAAGTTAGGTACTTATATTTTTAATATTATAGATGTTCACTTGCTCCAAATTATGGTTTTTTCGAGGAAGAAAAAAGAAGGGGGGGGGCGATAGGTGTCAGTCAGCATCTTGAAGGGGGTGATGAGCTTGAAAAGGTTGGGAAACACTGCTCTAGATCCTACCCTTTTCCGCAAAAATACGTCCGCCATTTTCTGCTGTTACACAGACGCAGTCTCACGGAAAATGGCAGGATCTAGAGCTTAAATTTGGATTTTGAGCGACTTTTTGGTGCTGTAGGTGGGTTTTAACGCTTTAAACTTTTAAAAATGAATGAAGAGCTGTAGGTTAGATTAAAACTATAATTGTTCTTTGCTCACTAGATGCATAAAGACCGTGAAAGCCTAACTTTAGAGTGGAAAATCATGTTTTTATGACTAACAAGTAGAAAAAAATGTATTTATAAAAGCATAATATCTAAATTATTTCTTTCTGTAAATGGAAAATAAATTTAAATATTATATGTTTTGGTAAAAGAGTTAGTTTATACTACAAAAAACTCATCTAATATTATGGGAATAATTAATTTTGCATTATGTGAAGATTTTTTGGCGTCAAAATAAATGGGATTTTTCAGTCAACTTCGCGGCTCCATATCTCTAAAACTAGAACGATATCACTCATAACAATTTTTCTACATATTTACTACTATAAGAAGGTTATCCAGTTAAATTTTTGTAGATTTTCATTCAGTCCCTTTTCAGATATTAAATCTCAAAGTTAGCATTTTTTCTCCAAAATGCCAAGTTTGACAAATTATATAAAAAAAAGGACTGTCTTCAAATGTTCCACACTACTTCTGGGAATAGTCCTATGAGATATCTATTCAAGGGAAAAATAAGTAAGGGTGAGTCTTAATTCCTTCTACTAATATTTTTATGCCAAAAATGTAAAATTTCACACAAAAAATCTTATTTTTAAGCCAATTTTACACAAATTTGTTACTAATTATCAGAAAAATAACTGGTATAGAAATTTAGATCATTTTTTGCTCAATCAAGTGGTTTTTAAATCATTTTGATATATTTATAAATAAAAAAGTTATAAGCATCTTCACAAAGTACTCTTTTCACGAAAAGTCGCTTCCGCAGCTACTGAAAAGTGCTTGCCAAAAAAAAATTCTGAAGGTTTAAAATTTTTTAAACCATTGTTTCATGCTCCCAATATAACAGTTAATTAACAGGCAAAAAGTTTTAAAAATCAAAAATAGTGAGCAACATGGTCTGTATGATCTCACATGGATTGACCCGCACCTAAGCTGTGAAATTTGGTGCAATTCAGTTTGAACCTGGCGGGGGGGGGGGGCTTTTAAATCTTTTCTTTTCTGAGCAATCACAAATTCCCATATCGCACCCTTGCTTCAATAGTGTTACAACTCAAAATATGACGATTTTGAGTTATTGGTATCACTGGATTCAGAAAAAAAAAGCTCTATCAATCTCAAAAAACCGTTCTAACTTGAGGGAATTCAGTGGCCTCCAGATAGCAGTTGAATCGGTGTAGACGATTCACTTGCTAGCCCCCCCCCCCCAACTTGGAAAATTTATAATTTTCACGATAACGAAATATCAAATAGGAAAGGATACCAAATAACGTCTGAAATTCAATTTTAAAAGACTCTCACATTTTGTCATGACTTCCAAGCCCAGAATAATGATATCAGCGGCGGAACAGTTTTTCGCGTTTCCTGAAAAAAGCGGATTTTTGAGTTGTAACACTATTAAAGTAGGTGTGCGATATGTTTCTCTTTTTTTTTTACTTCAAACGCCGTATTGTAGCCCCCCCCCCCCCATGTAGCACATGGGGGCACAATCTGTAAGAGTCTCATTGCACCACCATACAGGACATAGTAGCAAAGGAGCTAACACACACCTATCGCAATTCATTGAGAAAACATAAGTTGAATTCGAGATATCAAAATTCAAAATTATTTTTAAGCAATTTTGTTACACGTATTTTATTATGCTCTTTCTATCTTTGGGTTTGAATAGAATTTCAGCTTTACTGAAACTATTTTCCACTGCCGGCAGCGAGAAGGTGACGAAGCCCCCTCGATTAATTGTATCTAAATTATTGTATCACATTTTATTGTATTTTTTGTGTTGTATTTTATTTTAATTTATTTGTATTGCCATTCAATTAATTGCAATTGACTGTAACCTAGATTAATTGCAGTTAATCGCTCGAATTACACAAATGCAATTGAAACAGTCACGTGAATGACGTGCATAGATAACAAAGCTAAATGCGTAAACAAAGTACCGCGTTCGAATTCGGAAGTCCAGTTCTTCGGGGGTGCAGGTACACCCCGTTTCAGCAGTTAAAAGTATAGACTCGCACTTGTTTTCGCCGACGAGTGCAATATCAAAAAAGTAGAGTCGCCAATATTTGATTCACAAGAAAATTATTGGCATGCTCTTCTTTAACTCAATACTCAAATAGTACGACTTCAATTCATGAAAGGTTGTAGATTAAGAAGTACAACTGAAAATAAGTAATTTGGCTCTTATGTTTTCTTTGTATAATAAAAATAGATAAAGAGTGAGTATACATATGAAAATTATTGAGTTGGAATTCACTTACCCATTTCTTATTATTCTTTATCTTGGAGGGATCAATTATACAAAATCTTAACATGCACTATGTGCAACAAGCCAAATATTCAATTATAGGCACAAAACTGAACATGCACCAATCTCAATTTGCACGAATCTCAAAGTGCTCACACAACGCTAACGGCGTCAACTCATCAACTGAAGCAGGCATGCCAAGGAAAAGTTGGCGGGTTCCGGATTCGTCTGTTGCTGAGTTGTTAGGATACTGTGCGAATAATTTCCTCGTATTCATTACTGTACCCCATGCTTTGTCAAATATATTTTGCTACAAAACCTTGCCTTTTCCAGTCTTTCTGGCTCACCACGTAACAGCTGAAAATCCTGCTACAACTAATATCATCCATTGCAACGATTACTAATAGCTAAACGATCTAATTACAATTTCATAGTTATTATTACGTTTTAGTTAAGATTGACAATAGATTACAAGCACAGACTCATGATAACACTGTAAACTACTTTTCGATGCTCTTAAGCTTTCAGCTTTTGTCAGGGGGAAAGAGCAGATTGTATTCAAGAAAAAAAAAAGCCTCCTTTTTATTTTTTATTTGTTTATTTAAGAAGCTAATCAACGTCTTACGCATAAAGGATATCCTAAAAAGCGTATTTCCCCCCGAAAAAACAAGAAAGATTTACTGCACAAAAAGAAAAAAACACATCGGGGCATTAGTTGGAATCGAACCCATGACTTCCTGCAGTGCACGCAGGCAAAGCAAGACCACTCGTCCGTGTAGACCCGTTACCGTGTACACCTGCATACCATCCTCATTAGTGTTATCGTCTGGTCGGCTTACGCGATAGATTATGCATACAGCACCAACTCGGCTATTTCGATCCATGGACAGCTGTTCGAGCTTATCTGCTTCATCAGCATGGAATACGAAAGTATCGAGTGGAGGCAAAAATCTCTTATAAAGCAAGAGAGCGAAAAAAATGGTAGCTAATGTGAATTAGAATACAGCGAGCGACCGCACTTAGTATGGTACAACTCGTAATTTTTTTTCGGCAGAGCTCAAGGATAAAGCAGTAAGTAAGTATTGCATGTTCTGCCTAGCCCTGCTTAGGGCGGTTACTACTGCTCTATACCTTGAGCTCTGCCGAAAAAATTTACGAGTTGTACCATACTAATGCGGTCGCTCGCTGGTATTCTAATTTGATTAGCTACCAGTTTTTTCGCTCTCTTCGCTTATAAGAGATTTTGCCTAATCGACTAATTTCGTATTCCATGCTGATGAGAGCAGAATAAGCTTTAAACAGCTGTCCATGGATCGAAATGGTCGAGTTGGCGGTGTATTGCATATCAAGATTAGTTTAGTGCAAAATATATGAGGCTGTGCAAAAAAGGGCGATTGATTACCTCTGCATATTATTCTACGAATTCAGCATCGGGGTTTCATTTTCAGTTCCTAGTTGTATGCCAGCAACTCGGGGATGGCAAATTTAGGAACTGCCAATAAGAGGACAGGCTTCATGGGGGGCTGAGCGGGGAGGCAAAAGGGATGAATTTTGGTAGTCGAATTTTCACAACCTTTGTTCTAATATTAAACTTTTCTCACAAATGTTTAGGAATAAAAACGAAATAGGTATTCAATGAGCATATTAAAAAAAAAGCTACATTTTTTCCCCATTGCATTGTTACTTTTCTTCGTGAACATTAGTGGGAAATATGCAATACACCGCCAACTCGACCATTTCGATAAATGGACAGCTGTTTCGAGCTTATTCTGCTCTCATCAGCATGGAATACGAAATTAGTCGAGTTGGAGGCAAAAATCCTCTTAAATAGCAAAGAGAGCCAAAAAAACTGGTAGCTAATGTGAAATTAGAAATACCAGCGAGCGACAGCACTTAGTACGGTACAACTCGTAAATTTTTTAGGCAGAGCGCAAGGTATAAAGCAGTGAGTAACCGCCTCTTGTATGTTGGCCCTGCAGCCGCAGCGACCAAAAGTTATGTTTTAACATCCGAATCCTCGATTTTTACTCTGCACTGATCCACATATCGCACCCTTGCTTCAATAGTGTTACAACTCAAAATATGACGATTTTGAGTTATTGGTAACACTGTATTCAGACAAAAAGCTCTATCAATCTCAAAAAACCGTTCTAACTTGAGGGAATTCAGTGGCCTCCAGATAGCAGTTGAATCGGTGTAGACGATTCACTTGCTATCCCCACCAACTTGGAAAATTTATAATTTTCACGATAACGAAATATCAAAGTTCGCCACCGGCGCTGGGCCCCCTAGCTAACGCTACTGGGGACGAGAAAACAGTTTTCTTGACCGTTTTATCTCTATAATTTTGCCAAAAGAAATAGTCGAAAAATGGCCGCAGATTCAAAAAACTTGTGCTTTAAAAGTTTTATTCTTTGTAAGATTTTTTTTAAACGAGATTTTTTTTCCCTCGAAAAAAACCGTGTCAAAAAATCAACTAAGTGCCGAGAATGGTTCCATTAAATGAGTGCCCTATTTTGAACGTAAATAATAACAAAACAGTTTGCAATAAAAATGCGTTGTCTCAAACATTTTTATTTCAAAACCAATATATTTTGAAAAAAAAAAAATGCACTGCGTTCAAATATTTCCCCAAACAGTCCGATCCCACACTGTGCTGTTCTTATTTACTTGCAACTATGCAATACGCATCCCTCATTTATTACATATGGATAAAGCATTTTACAGCGAATAGGCAGTAACAAAGCCAGATTTTTCCCGGACTGGACAAAGACCTGAAACTATCGCCAGTACCTGTCGTCCTTACAGATTATGAATCAAGTTCAGTTGAAGGAGAAAAAGAAATAAGTTAAATTTACAAATTAAAAGATAAGTTCAATACAGAGAAACTCTTAAGTAGTTTATTGCATTGAAGGTTAGATAAGATTCCAAGAGTTACAAGTCCTAATAACGCTATTAGAGTAGTGCTTTGGTGACCTCAGAGTAAAGACAGAGTTTGTTTTAAAATCGGAGTCTTAAAAGCGCAGTTCCTTTAATCTTACGTTTCGTGATGTTAAGAGTTAGGTTCAGACTCCACCAGGGGGAAACATTTAAAATTGACGTAATTTTAGGCAAGTTTTGGTAACATTAACGAGGGAGAAATAGGTATCGTAAAAAAAAATTCAAAATCGAAATTATTTTAAGGCTAATTTTAGTCATGTTAGGGGTACTAGTGCTATCATTGCAGTCAAAGGCATTTTGAAGTCTTACAAGCTTAAGGTAGTAGTCTGGTAACTTATGCCTATTTTCGTGACTTTTTTGGAGGGTGGTTTTTTATAGGAAAATAAAAATGAATTATCTTGAATATTAAGAGTAATTTTATTTACATATTGAAAATGTAAAAAAAAATATTTGAAAAAATTTAGTAGTTTATTACTATTTTTATTGTCACTCGAAGTTGGAACTTCAGAAAAAAAATGCGCGTGGGTGGCCCGGGTGATTTTGGCTCTTGATGTTATCTGAAATCAAATATTCTTGATTATTCTTAATCTATAGACATGTCATTCTAGTCGGAACTACTGAAGTTAAATTTCAAGGGTAAATAACAAAATGGCGGACTTTGAAAAAAAAAGTCCTTTTATTTTAGCAAAGAAAGGGTTTTAAAATAAAAAGTTAGGGGTGAAAAAAATTATCGTTAGTTCCGACGAGAACTATAAGTGTGTAGAACAGCCTGTTAAAATTTGAAAGCAATCGGTTCAGTAGAAAAAAAGTTAGGACCCGGGCCGACCAGAAAAACACTGTTTTAAGAAAAACGCTTTTAAAGTTCAACAGCAAACTCCGAGGCGCTCTAGGAAACTCGTTATAACTCCCGAAATATTTCGAATTTCTGTCTGCCATTTTCACAGTACATATTCTCAAGACATTGTACTTTCAAATCAAGCAAAAAAAAAAATTTCGATTTTTTGAACTCAAGTTACCAGACTACTACCTTAAATTTAAGCTATTTTTGTTGTTGAGGGAATTGTAAAGGTACGGAAGTTTTTTTCTGAAATTTTTTCACATTGCACTCTAAAAAGCGCAACTGTTAGTATGGTTCGGGCGATGCTCTAACAACACAAAAAGGTGGTAATGTATGGTGGCTCTCTTCTAAAAATGTTTAGGAACCGACTTCCCAAAAACACAATTTTAGGTTTTGTTTGATTTTGATTGGAGAAAGAGTAGGCAGGTACCCCTCCCGCAATCATTTTTTAAAAAATCATTAGGCTCTCTTTTAGAATAAAGTTTTCCATAGCTTTTCGACAAAAATGTCGAACAACGGAATTTTAAGCTATGTGCGGTCGTTACAGAAAGAGGTAGGTGGATTCTGAATGTTTACATTGGAACTTTTTTAAAAGTCAAGTTTTCAAAAAGCAATATCAAGCTATTTTGTGGCTATCTAATTTAGATGAGCAGGGAGGGGTGAGGGATTTAGGACTCTTATTCGAAAATTTTCAAATGAACATCAATAAAACACAATTTTAGGCTATTTAAGACAGTTACGCTGTGAAAGTCGCAACCGAACTAAAAAACTTTTTTGAAACTGAAATGCTATTGGCGAGTTTTAGGCTCACCAAAGATAGTCAGCCATCTTTGATGATGTTAGAAGAAGGTTCAGGATTCGGCAGCTATTCTCAGCAAATAAATTTTAAACCTATCCTTAACGATTAATGAGAAAAGATTTTTCTACCGCCTCTGACCAAAACATGTCCTCTCAAGCCAACCTCAAAATATTCCCACCGCCCCCTTATCGCCCAAAATATGTTAACCGCCCCTCAACATCTTCTCACCGCCCACCGGGGGCGGTATCGCCCCCGTTGAGAACCACTGTTCTACAGTATATAGTTTTTGAAATATACAATTTACACACATACTAACGTATAAATACAGACTTCACGAGAAAACTCACATTACTTCACTCGGTGATGGTCAAAATGGATATTTCGGCTGCCCATACATTGATTGGTACGCATTCACTTGCAGTAGATGAGCAGAAATACAGCTGAATGTACTTTTGAGGGTGGGTAAAATAAAAATTTAGGCGAAAATTGTGCAAAAATGTTTTTTGCATATGCATTAAGTCCTGTAGTTTGTATACGGAATTCAAAGAACATTTATTCAAAATGTGTGCTAGACTAAAGAAAAAACTTAGATCAAACTACGTCATTAACTAATATTAAAACCAGAAGTTCTGTCAAGAACTAAACGAGCCTACTTTCCCGTACATCGACATCCTCGCATTGGATCATTATTCTCTTGATTATCTGGGACTGAAAATTATGTCAAACATACCTTTTTAGCACTTAAAGCTGATTTCTATAAGCAAAATATACCCCTCTCATCAGATGAAATAGACACGTAAAAAGTAAATAAATGAATAAATAAAGTTTTGTCGCACCTTTTAAAGAATGTAACTGTTACAGTTCTTCCGCAGAAAAATTCCTCAATCGTTCTTAAAAAATAAAAAAAAATAAAATAAAAGTACAAAGAACACCAAAATACATTTTATCAAAGAAAGAAAAAAACAAAACTTGTCCGTTAATAAAATGTGTCGAATTTCATTTTTAACCAATTGCCAGTTGTTAAATATAAAGAAGAAAATGCCCTCGTGAATGAAAAATTTTTGTTACAAAAAAAAGAAAAAGAAAAAATCGTCTGCCAAAAAAAAAAATAAAAAATAAAACAAAACAAATATATAAATAAAAAAAATCGTCTGCACAATCAGTCCTTTTTTTTTTCTTGAGCCTGCATTTTCGCCATGTTTGCGGAGTCGGAGTCGGAATCAGAGTCCTCACAGAAGATTATTCAAAAAAGTACTTTACATACATTATTTATCAAAACCATTTTCTTACAAAGTTGGTTTGAAGGAAATTCGCCTTTAAGTTCAGGATCAACATTCAACTTAAATTTCCCCGTAGGCTGGCTCTATGTAAAGTTTTTTTCTAAACGGTTCAACACTGAACAAAAAAAGGTTCAAATCAAACAGTGAAGTATAGGATTGAGCCTCAGCGAGATCTTTCGAACAAACATTTGTGATGAAAGTATGCATGTTAGTCGTTGCAAAAACAGTCCTCTGGCAAGTGATTTTATCTATGTTAATCAGTTTAATTATGATGCACATTCACTATTATGTCCGTGATTTGTGTCTAAATTTATGGGTAGTTTCGTAACTAATTCTGTTCCAATTATTTTGCAGATATTAAATAACTAAGTGTTTATTTAACAGTCCCCTGCCTATTATACTACGCAGTCATGATTTACCAGAAAAGCACAAATTTCAACTGGTCCTCTTTTGAGCTAAAGTGATACATTTCTTGAGCAATGTATTATAATTATACGAACATTTAAAAAAAAAACATGCCCCGACAGATTCTGTGTGGAAAATTACGCGTTTACAGAGAATCCTCCATATAAAGAATAAGTATACATATGAAAATTATAGAGCGGGAATTCACTTACCCATTTCTCAATTTTCTTAAGCTTAGAAGATATATAATTCAAGCTAATGAAGCATCAAAACTAAGATGCAGTACACTCTATTAGCATCAAATTTAGATGCACAACACAAACAGCGCTAAAGGATCGACTGAGCGGTTATTATTAGCACGACGCTCTAACCAACTGAGCTTATGGGCCTCAGACTGAGCGGTTATGCCTAAAAATTTTGGCGGGGACCGGATTCGTATCTTGCTGAGTTGCACAGATGCCGTGCAAATGAATTCCTCATTTTCAACTGTTTTAGTTTGAAGCATATATTATTAATTAAAATGATATAAACTAACTTTCAAATTCAAAACTATTATGGTTACAATTTTTGGCCACTCTTTTGTTAATCCCAAATCGGGAGTTAAATTTTTAATTCACGACTTCGTACGCCATATCGTTATATTGAGGACTACAACACTTTATACGTACAGAAACGCACCTTAATACATATGTAATATAAAAGTGACTTGAAAAATCATTGTTGAGCTAGTGTTTTATCAGAATACACAAGACACCAGTTGGAATCGAACCCACGACCTTCTGTAGTGTAAGCAGGAAAACAATACAAATAGATTTCGGATACTTATTACGATTTCATCGTTACAGATATTCTTGAGTAAGCGATCTGAAAAGAAGTAAAGTGTTTATTTTTTGTTCTTGGCAAAATTATTCCGCTTTGCATGCCTGTTTGATGCCTCGCTGGCGCTGAGGTATAGAGTTCGCTTTCTACAGCCGGGGGACGTGGGTTCGAGTCCCGCCTCGCTCATGGGTGTTCTGACTTCAACCTATGTATCGTAAATCTTTCATGTGTATCGTCCTGTGAATAAAAATCATATCATATCGTTGTGGATTATTGGAGGTATAAGCTTCTCCTAGAGAGATTAGCAAGATACCTCAATATATGTGTCATAAATACAAATACAAATACACATGCCTGTTTCTTGAGTGTTTCGAATAGTTCTTTTTACCCGTATGATTCGACCTGATCATATCAGTAGCTAAAGTTCAAACCGAAGTGTTTTAATTCTTTAAACTTCTGAAACGCACATAAAGTTTACGATACTTGGATAAAGCTGTACGTCACCTTTCGGAATTTCTTTTCCAATGGTCTGCTCGGATGACGCAAAATTAATAGTAAAGTCAACATGAAACTGAAGCATATTATCTTAACTATTCTTTTCTAGTAGGCTTAAAGGATAAACGTAGTTCCTGTAACGGGAGTGTAATTAACTGGTATTTATAGTTACCAATGGAAATTCAGTGGTAAGTGAACTGTTTTAGCAAATATAGCAATGTTTCGTGGATAATGTTTAAGATCCCATCAAGGTTTACCTTGGATCTACCCAGGTCAAGTTTTCCAATGTATAAATATGTAGACAAACATATTCCTAATACGATGGCATATAGCTATCTAAACAAAAGGGATCTAATCATAGGGTTGTTGCCGATTTGAAGTCCCAGTAAATTTAAGTAAAACTGCAGTTTTTCTGCAGGTATTTTTAAATTTTGCAAGAATCTGCAATTTCTCTGCAGTTTTTTGAAAATTGAAAGCAGCTCTAAATGGCTCGCAAATAACACTCATTCAGCTCAAAGCTCTACATTTTCGTAAGAAAATGGTTGTGTGATTAAGAAATGATATGCCTCCCTGAATTATGCGCTTTAAAAATATTCTACCTACAAAAGAAACCTACAGAAATATCGTAACTTTCTGTTAAATTTCTTCTTTAACTTGAAGATAGCTCCAAAAAATCTTCAAAATAACTATTACTGAAATTTCGAAATCACGAACACCCTATAAAGCTAGCATGTTTGCTTAATCTGCCATCGTGTTTTATCTACATTTTTATGCATAACATATTAGGAAACACGATGAGGATAGGTAAACTCGAGAAAGATCTTGTACTATTCTGACTCAATCCACTTGCTAAACGCGTCTGTGGTTCTGTCTGTTCGAAACATCGTTTTTTTACTGTCGATGTTTGAAGGACGATATTTTTGCGATATCAATGTTTTATGGGCGATTCTCTGTAAACGCGTCATTTTCCATACAGAATCTGTTCCGGCATGTTTTTTTTTTTTAAATTTTCGTATAATTATACTACTGTCCGAAAGAGGGCCAATTGAAATTTAAGTTTTTCTGATAAATAATGACAGGGGACTGTGTATCTTCACTTAGTTGCATCAAATTTGCAAAATTATTGGAACATAATTTGTTACGAAACTATCCATACATGTAGACACAAATCATGGACATATTGATTAATATGTCTCATAATTAATCTAATTAACATCAGTAAAATCACCTACCAGAGGACTGTTTTTGCAAGGACCAAGATGCAGGGCATGAGCTTCTTAACTGAGATTTAAATCAGTATGGGGTGAAATACATTTGGTAAATAGGAAGCGATCGTAAAATGTATTTAATATTAAGAAAAAATTGGTTCATTAAAGCAATAGACAGTAGGTTGTTAAATTAATGAGGACACTCAAAAAATCTCATAATTACCTATTTAAATATATTTTACGTGATTACTGGTGGTTCAAACGATGCAAAACATTATTTTTCTCATACTAACTGTTTGTGTTAAAATGTCATCATTTTCATCAACTATTATTGAGAATTAATAAGCTTTTCATTTCCTTTTACATATAATTGCTGATTTGTAACTTATATAAATTGAGTTAACCTGTTCGTTACTAATCAGCGAAAACAACTTGGGAGTTCGATCAGATAAGGCGGCAAATAAGGGGGGCAAATCTTGCCCCCCCTTATTTGCCGCCCCTGCCAAGATACATACTTTCATTACAAATGTGGCTCTTAAACTCAGCAAACGGCGTTTTTTCTATTGCAGCTTTGAATTTGTGGCAGGGGACTGTTTGAAAAAACTCCAGACAGAGCTTTCATGACAATTTTGAGTTTTAGAAATACGTAATTAGACCTTATTTCATAAAAAAATATAGTTGCGTTATTCTATTTTTAGATATTAATTGCCAAATTAATGTAGAGTGTAAAAAGTTTTTTGAATTATTTCCTTTGGGGGCTAGAGTATACGATTGGGGCAGCCAGGGGACTGTGTTTTTAGCACTTTTCTTCTTCTTTAGCATAATTTCTAGAAAGAAAAATTAAATTGTTATCGCTCCAAATACAATTGGGCTACAAAGTATTACTGTTTTACTTGAATCCAGAGAGATAATTACTTTATTACACTTAATTGTTTTTAAAATACTCGATCCGGACAGCCAATTACGAGTTTGCAGAAAAGCTCCCTCATACGAAATATGGATGTATTCCAAGCCAAATTAGCTGTGTATTCAAACAAAACAAGTATTCAAACAAAGTCAAAATTATTTGGCTTACCATACGTTATTTACAATAGCGTCAGACATATTAACGATCAACGTTTACCTAGGGCCTCTTGTCAAAATTTTACGTTTTAAAATTTGATGCAATTTAGAAAATTCTAGTTGTCGATTAATACAACTTGATGTGCATTTTTTATAGATTTTGACTTGAAAAATAATTCTATCGTTAAAAATAACGGCAGAATTTCAAATGGAATTCCAATTTATTGTTAAGCATTTTCACTTACGGATTTTTTGCAGAACCATTTATTTTTAGGGCCATTCCGCGGTGACTGACGTTACGATTTGACTACATTTTTACATTTTGAATTCAGCTCTGTCTTGGAATAAAATTTTATTTCCGACAAAATTGGTCTAAAATGTCTTGATATGGTGCATTTATGCCCCCACACATGAAGTTAGATATGAGGAACTTTTTTTGTGGGAAATTAAGCGGAATCAAAAAATGTGACTGACGTTACACAGATGAGACACTAAAAAAATTAACTTATGTTTCATTTGAAATCCTCTTCAAACTAAAAACATACAAACTAAACAGCTTTTTTTCCTCTTAAAATAGAGATCTCAAAGTTTATGAATATACCTTGCTTCATCTAAAAAACTTTAAAACGGAAAGTACAGAAATTATTTTGTACCCGTCCAATTCGAACAGTTTACGTCCGACACCGCAAATTTACGTCCGACACCAAGGTAAAAAAATTTCCAAATTAATTTTATTCGAAAAATTATTAATTTAAAACTGTAAAATATGCTTTAATCATACGTATACTATTGAACTTAGCTGTTTTTAAAATTTAAATGCAAGCCAATTCACAGAGTTTCAGTACTCAGATTTTCTCTCAAAAGTTACCAAATGTTTATTATCTTATTGAAAGACCAAATCTAGAATGTTTTGCTCTAAAGTTGAGTAGTTTAGTTTTTATGGACCCCTAAATATGAAGGTGCGGCATCAAAAATTAAGCGGATTTTCAAGACATGGAAGTTGCCGTGAGCCAAAACTCTTACCAGGAACTGTTTAACTCCAATTTTCTTTTTGTATATGGAATATAGAAGGTTGAAACTTTACAAAATGAATATTAAATTTGTGGTAAGTTGATTTGAGGGCCGTAAGGTCAGTGAAGGCCCTCAAAACAAGGCATTTTTGACGTTTTTTAGCGTTTTTGAGGTCCAAAAACAGTTTGTACAATTCAGTTGGCACGGCAAAAGTAGTGTCGTTTGAAATACCAGTGTAAGCACTTTAAAATAATGTATAAATAACCGAGGAAAGTTCAACGTGCTTTTAGTTGCGTAAAGCCGAAATATGAAAAATGTCATATTTTACCCATATTCAAACGGTCATAACTTCCTCTGCCAACAACATATTGAAATATTGTTTTTGCCAATGTCATACTCTATTCTTTGTCTTAACAGAACAGTTGAGTCCTTTTGAGGCGAAATGTGAAAATTTTTTTTACAAAAAATGTACAGGAAAAAATAAATTTTTTTTATAAGAAACGGAAGCATCATTAGAGAAGTTCAGCACGAATTTCCGTTTTTCCATCAGGGACGTCATTTCAAGTTTTTCCAGGGGGGGGGGGGGGGGGGGGGGGGCAAAGGGTCCAATCACAATGCAATTTCACCGAAAAACATCAAAAACCACGCCCACTTATATGTAAACACATTGATTTCTCAAAGCCAGGGGGGAAATTGACCCCCCTGCTCCCCTCCCCCTAAATGACGGGCCTGTTTTCCATGCTTCATTTTAGATGACAAACATCTTTTCCATAGTAGAACAAATGTCGAACTTTCGATATGAGCATACACTAAAAAATGAATGTTGTTGTCACAGTATGATACAGCTAATTTAACAGAAATAAGCTGTAAAAATTGCTAATTTTGCGGTAACAAGCTAAAATTGCTCATTTTAAACTACTAAACTAAAATTACTATTTTTACAGTAATAAACTGGAAAATTACAAATTTTACAATTTATTACAGTGCATTTTGCAGTTTTAAACTAGAAACTGGAACTTGCTGCCAATATTATACTGTCCCTTTTACAGTATAATACAGCTAAGTTTTACGGCAATAAACTGTACAATTTCTAACTTTACAGTAAGAAACTGTAAAAGTGCAAGTATTACAGTTTATTACTGTGAATTTTAGTTTTAAATGGGAACCTCCGCTGCCAGTATTACATTGTAAAAACAACAGTTCACTTTTTGTAGTCTAGCTACGACAAACCTTCTCACATCAGAAAAGGTTTTTCAAGTGCTCGAAATGTAGGTACGGAATAGTTTTGCAAGTTGGTACGAGATCAGTTTTTAGCCTACTTTCCCGTTAAAAATAAAAGAAACACGAAAAAAGTATTAAAAGTAGCTTAATGCATCTAAAAAATATCGCCAAGTCCAAAAAATATCGCCAAGTTAAAAAAAATATCGCCAAGTCCAAAAAATATCGCCAAGTTAAAAAAATAAAGAGGTAAAATGAATATCGAAAAATTAAAAATTTGAAAGTAGGGTATTGAGATGGGGAATTTGTGTGTCGGTCTGTCGGTCGGTCTGTCGGTCGGTCTGTCTGTCCCCACCCCCTAATAACTTTTGAATAAACATTCCGATTTGGACAAACTTTTTTTTGTTAGAAAGATCTCGGCCAGTACAGCTCATTCCCATATTTGATTTTTTGATTTGAACAATTTTTGGTTCAATTTAGAGCCGTTCAAACAACCGCCGGTCCCGCGATACTAACTTTTGAATGAACAGTCCGATTTGAACAAACTTTTTTTTGTTCGAAAGATCTTTTCAAGGATACTTCATTCCCGTATCTACATTTTCGATTTGAACAATTTTTCGTTCAACATTGAACCGTTCAAACAAGCTGTCACCCCTAATAACTTTTGAGTGAACAGTCCGATTTAAACAATTTTATTTTTTTCGAAGCATCTCGGCAAGGATACTTTATTACCGTATTTAAATTTTAAATTTGAACATTTTTGGTTCAACATTGAACCGTTCAAGCAACCTTTCCCCCACCTAATAACTTTTAAGTGAACCGTCCGAATTGAATAAACTTTTTTTTTGTTCGAAAGATCTTATCAAGAATATACTTCATTTCCGTATCTACATTTTCGATTTGAACGATTTTTCGTTCAACATTAAACCGTTCAAACAAGCTCTCACCCCTAATAACTTTTGAGTGAACAGTTCGATTTAAAAAAAACTTTTTTTTTTGTTCGAAAGATCTCGGCAAGGATACTTCATTACCGTATTTAAATTTTCAATGTGAACATTTTTTCGTTCAATATTGAACCGTTCAAGATTTCTAAACCTTTCTCCACCTAATAACTTTTAAGTGAACCGTCTGAATTGAATAAACTTTTTTTGTTCGAAAGATCTCGGAGAGACTCATTCCCATATTTCACTTTTCAATTTGAACCATTTTTCGTTCAATGATGAACCGTTCAGAAATTTTTTTAACATGAGCGCCTACTGGGAAATTTAAATTGAATGTTGATTGTGAACTTAATGGCGGATTTTCTTCAAACTGACTTTGTAAGAAAACGGTTTTGATAAAAAATGTATGTTAAGTACTTTTCTGAAAAATCTTCTGCGAGGCCTCTGATTCCGACTCCGACTCCGCAAACATGGCGGAAATGCAGACTCAGAAAAAAAATGACTGACTGGGCAGACGATTTTTTGTTTATTTATTCATTTTTTTTTGTTTAATTAATTATTATTATTTTTATTTATTTATTTATTTTTTTGGCAGACGATATTTTTTTGATTACAAAAATTGTTCATTCACTAGAGCATTTTATTCTTTACTTATATTTAACAACTGGCAACGGATTAAAAATAAAATTCGAGACATTTTATTAACGAACGAGGTTTTTTTTCTTTCTTTCACAAAATGTGTTTTGATGTTTTTTGTACTTTTATTTTATTTATTATTTTTTTTCTTTTGAAAACGATTGTGAATTTTTTCTACGGAAGAACTATAACAGTTACATTCTTTAAAAGGTGTGACAAAACTTTATTTACTCGTTTATTTACTTTTTACGTGTCCATTTCATCTGATGAGAGGGGTAAATTTTGCTTTTAGAAATCAGCTTTAAGTGCTATAAAGGTATGTTTGACATAATTTTCAGTTTTAGATATTCAAGAGAATATTGATTCGATGCTAGAATGCCGATGTCGATGTACGGGAAAGTAGGCTCGTTTAGTTCTTGACAGAACTTCTTGTTTTCTTTTGCAATTCATGTAGTTTTTATTTGAAGTATATGAAATAAATAACACCAAATTTATCATTTTAAAAGTTTGCAAATATGTAAAAAAAGAAAAAAACTCAAAAAAATTAGGCAGCTTTCATAGGATTCATTCAAAAACAATATTCACAAATAATTTGTCCATTTTTTCCTCATATATTTCTCCAATAGAAGCACTGAAATGTAACTGAAAAGACATATGCAGTACTCCGCCAACTTGGTGATTCCATCCATGGAATTCAGTTTCGTGCTTTTTAGCACTCATCAGCATGGAATAGGAAAGCAACAGAGCTGGAGGCAAAAATCTTCTTAAAGAAGCAAAGAGAGCAAACAAAAACTGGTATCTAATGTGAAAAACTCGTACATTTTGAGGCAGAGCTTGGGAATTGCTGCGGCTCTCTTTGCTTCCATAAGTGGATTTTGGCCTCCAATTCGGTTACTTTCCTATTCCATGCTGACGAGTGCTAACGAGCACGAAACTGCAGCCCATGGATGTAATGAACAAGTCGGCGGTTTTTCTTTTTCCGCGACAATGAAGAAAGTTAAAATTTGCCGCAAATAGTTTCAGTAATATTTTGGAATAATAATCTAAACTTAGCGATAAATCAATCCAAGTGAAACACCAGCTTTGTGAGATAAATACAAGTCGACCAATAACAAAAACTATAACCAGGCTGAGAACCGGCCATCGCAGGGGCATGAAGATGGATGGAGAGGGTAGAAGGGTGTATAGAAACTGTTGCAATTGCCCAGATACACAGCTTACACCTCGTCATATCTTTGAGTGTCCCAAGGGCGGATCCAGCTTCTGGTTAAAGAGGGGGTCATTTTCAGAAAGGGGGGGGGGTCAAAGTGCAATTTTTGTGGAAAAATAGAGGGTTTGGGCAGTTTTTTCGCAATACAAGTCCCAAAAATGCAATTTTTTGCTATATTTGATCAATTAAGGGGGGGTCATGACCCCTATAACCCCCCCCCCTCTGGATCCGCACTTGGAGTGTCCAGCCAGAAGTGCGAACCTGAGAGAAATTGGTGTATTGCCGTCGTTTGTAGACCTTTATGACGATAACACCCAACAAATCGCAAAAGCAGTTATAAGGATCCGGGATATAAGTTAAAGGAGTTATTTAGTTCGGCTACGTCATAGACACGACTAAAAAAAATATTTTGGAAAATACAGTGAACTCTCACTAAAACGCCGGTCCAAGGGACCAACAGAAAAAGGCGCATAAATGAGAGAGATGTATAAGCGAACAAACCTATTTAAAGGACTAAAACACAACATAGGTTCTAATGAGAGAATGAATAAGAATGTTTCTATAGACAAGGGACATATTACTACGGTTTGGCAATGACTGTTACGTAACTACAATGATAAAGAGAAAACAAAAATTGTAGCATACCTAATTACAAACTCTTCCCTTAAAATGATCCATTATAAGTAATTGTCCCTTTCCGAACTCTAGTTTATGCGGAAAAAATGTCTTCCGTGAACAATAAAGGCGAAAGATTAAAGAGAAAAGTAAAGAAAAAGGGTTATTTTTTAAAGAAAATAAATTAAATTTTTTACATTTTAGGGAAACTTCGGCGCATAAGTGAAAAATTTATTTTTAGAGCGACGCATAAACGAATGATATTATCATTATTTTGCTACAGAGTGAGCTGGGACCATTTAAAATCGTCGTAAAAGTGAAAAAGGCGCATAAATGAATCGGCGTATAAGTGAGAGCTCACTGCAAATACTTTTTTGGGATTTTTCCTTAATTTTTGATAACCAGTGTAGTTCGGCTAAGTCATAGACACGACAAAAACAAGAACAAATATATTTTGGAAAATAAATACTTTATTCCAATTTGAAAATGTCTACGTTAACTAACAGGAGAGTGGTGGGTACGAACGGGGATAGGTGAGCGAAGCGAACAGGGGGCGGAACCCTCTAGTATGAAAAAAAAAAAAAAGTTTCAAAAACTTCATTTTAACAACTATTCATTTCTTTCTTGCGATCATTAAACACAACATCTTTTATTTTAAGGACAGCCTTGATCGCGATTTCCGCAAGGAACTCCGCTATCTCGATAAACGTGATGATGGAGACTCCCAGGAAAAGGCCCAAATTTCCGCCAATGTTGGAGGCGAGGAATTGTTCCTGAAAACGGACAAATGAAAACTTTAGTAATAGAGCGTGCATTGTAAAAAATAAATGCTGTTTTTACAGTATATGCTCATTTTACAGAACCAAACTGTAAAACTACTCATTTTACAGTTTATTACAGTGCATTTTACAGTTTTAAACTGGAATCTCTGCTGCCAGTATCGTACTCTTGGTTTTACAGTATAATACAGCTAATTTTACAGTACTAAACTGTAAAAATTACTCATTTTACAGTACTAAACTGTAAAAATACTCATTTTACAGTACTAAACTGTAAAAATGCTCGTTTTACAATACTAAACTGTAAAATGGTTAATTTTACAATTTATAACCGTGCATTTTACAATTTTAAATTGTAACTTCTGCTGTCATTATTATGCTGTTCTTTTTATAGTATAATACATCTAATTTTACGGCAATAAACTGTAAAATTGCTAGTTTTGCAGTTTATTACTGTGCCTTTTACAGTTTCGAATTCGAACCTCGGCTGCCAATATTATACTGTGTTTTTCATGTATTTTATTAAGACGCCTTGAAAATTGCATAATGAGAAGAAAATTATCTTACGCTGTAAATTGAGGATTCACTTGTGTTTATAACAGCAAATGTACTGAAGAAGACGTGAATTGCCATCATGCGCTGTCTAAAACGAAAGAGAGAAGAAAGGAACTGAGTAACTTTTTAATTTAAAATGATCAAATAAGTTTTGTGTTAAAATATTAGCGAAAGAAAAAGTCAATGTAAGGAAGCACAAATTATTAACAATGGAAAAAAAGAGAAATATATCTTAAGATATTTTTTGATGATTTGTGCTTTATTTACCGTGGATTTTTCATTTATATCGCAAGAAACTTTTAAATACCTTTCCTTCTTCTGTTTTCGTTTTACTTAATTATTTTTAAATTGAACTTCATTTCAGAAAATTAAAATTGTGAAATAGTTAAAAAATACAGTCGAGCCCGATTATTAGAATACCTGTTAAAAGAATATCTCCTTTATACTCTGTGCAGCGGGAGCTGGCGCATCAGAGCCAAATTAATTTTTCCACTCTCCGCACTTTTCCCTTTTTGTTGTCATAAAATACGGCGGTATGGACTTTTTTCCCGCTGAACTTTTGCAACAATGGTTAAATGCAAACGTTTAAAACAGCTTTGTTCGTCAACTATAATTCAATTGAAAAATTAACGTTCATAAACACAACTTTTTCTCAGAAATGTGTGCTTTATTTATTACCTAGATTGTAGGAAAACGTTTGGAAGTAACTGTGATACGAAGATATAAATAAAAATTTTTAATAATATTTTTCAATTTTTATCTGCTTAAAACACTTACTTGGAATGGTTTACATACATTTTAGGCTTAAAATAGTTCGCCGTTACCATATTCATTAAGTTATTTATCGTCATGTTTATGAGATATTTTGCAGATATGTGAGCAAATTACGACCTTACTTGACTTTACTTTTTCAAAGTAACATTACGGAAGGCATCGGTGATCCATTTTAAGCAAATCATTTTAAAATAGTTTAATTTCATGAAAAATAATTTCGCAAAAAAAAAAAAAAAAAAAAAAAATTGTGGCTACCTATGCTGGATCGTTGCTTGACTGATTTGTCTGGAAATAGCAGCCAATAAATAAACTCTGATGTCCAAATAGTGGCTCTATCTGAAGGGTCAGGGGGAAAAACCACGGTAGTCACATTTGATTCATTTTGAGAAAAACGAAATTTAAACTTTACGAACTCATAAACTTCCCCAGTATACTTGTTCTAAAATGACAATAATACATGGACTACAGTGTTTTTTCACGAATATTGCATATACTAAACGAAATTACACTTATTTTTC